>CM035271.1:103023497-103108989 GCA_020226075.1 Hydropotes inermis | reverse complement strand
ATACAGGTTTCTTAAGAGGCAGGTCAGGTGGCAACAGTTAGAACTGGACATGGAACAACAGACTGGTTCCAAATAGGAAAAGGAGTACATCAAGGCTGTATATTGTCAGCCTGCTTATTTAACTTACATGCAGAGTACATCATGAGAAACACTGGGCTGGAAGAAGCAAAAGCTGGAATCAAGATTGCCAGGAGACATATCAATAACCTCGGATATGCAGATGACACCACCCTTATGGCAGAAAGTGAAGAGGAACTAAAAAGCCTCTTGATGAAAGTGAAAGAGGAGAGTGAAAAAATTGGCTTAAAGCTTAACATTGAGAAAACTAAGATCATGGCATCCGGTCCCATCACCTCATGGGAAATAGATAGGCAGACAGTGGAAACAGTGTCAGACTTCATTTTTGGGGGCTCCTAAATCACTTCAGATGGTGATTGCAGCCATGAAATTAAAAGATGCTTACTGCTTGGAAGGAAAGTTATGACCAACCTAGATAGCATATTTAAAAGCAGAGACATCACTTTGCCAACAAAGGTCCGTCTTGTCTAGGCTATGGTTTCTCCAGTGGTCATGTATGGATGTGAGAGTTGCACTGTGAATAAAGCTCAGCACCTAAAAATTTATGCTTTTGAACTGTGGTGTTGAAGACTCTTGAGAGTCCCTTGGACTGCAAGGAGATCCAACCAGTCCATCCTGAAGGAGATCAGTCCTGGGTGTTCATTGGATGGACTGATGCTGAAGCTGAAACTCCAATATTTTGACCACCTGATGCAAAACTTGACTCATTGGAAAAGACCCTGATGCTGGGAGGGATTGAGGGCAGGAGAAGAAGGGGACGACAGAGGATGAGATGGCTGGATGGTATCACCGACTCTATGGACATGAGTTTGGGTAAACTGAGGGAGTTGGTGATGGACAGGGAGGCCTGGCCTGCTGCAGTTCACAGGGTCTCAAAGAGTCGGACACGACTGAGCGACTGAACTGAACTGACTATAGCAATATATGTGTTTCTCCTAAGTCCAGGCCTACCTCCCTACCATTCATGTTTCAATTTTGCTTTTGGACAAATTTTTCCTAAGTAGACAGTGAGCTTGTTTTATGCCAGTGACACACACCTAGCTTTATCTCTTTCTTACGCTTATCACACCATGGTTTGCTATACATTAAAATTTGGCTCTGCGGGGAACACCATGATAATTTGACTTGTTGCAGGAAAGGAAAATGTGTGTCGATAACATCACCGGGAAGATATGTGTTAGTTTGCTCTGAGGGACGAGTCTGATTCCTCTATGCCTGGGTCTTAATTGGATTTTAAGTTTGCTCTTGATAAAGGACAGGTGTGGTAAACTTGGGGGCATAGTACAAGCTTGTCTTTCTGTTATCAACAGACAAGAGGAATAAAGTCGTAGTTCATTTAGTGAACTTGTCAGCTTGAGGGCATACTTCATGGTTCATGGCTCAGATGGCAAGGGTCAGTAAAGTGGCCACATCAGGGAGAAAAAGGAGCTGATTTTTTTTCTCAGCCGTGCTGAGTGCTGTCTCCAGGAGTTTCTCAAGGAAGGACTTTCGCGCCATGTAGCATGGAGAAGAATGTGGCTTTGGAATTATAGAACTGAAGTGAAGTCCTGGTCCTACATTTGTAGGCCCTGGATAACTTACTTAACTGCCATTTAAGGCTCCATTTCTTCACCTATAATGTGAGACTATCAGCATGCATCCCACTGAACTGTCTTGATCCATTCAGGGCGCTACAGCAAAACGCCATGGACAGCTGGCTCACCAGCGACAGGGATTTATTTCTTTCGGTTCCGGAGACCGACTGTCCAAGAGCGTGATGCCGGCATGGCGAAGAGGGCCCTCTCCTGCGTCCGACTTCTGCTCGTATTCCCACGTGGAGGAAGGAGCGCAGGAGCTCTGGAGTCTCTTTTATAAGAGGACTGATCTCATCTATGAGGGCTCCACCCTCATGACTAATCAGCTCTCACACGCCAGACCTCCTGCTGAAACAGGTAGGAATTTCCACATTTGAATTTTGGAGGGACACAAACTTTCAGACAGTAGCACTACCTCACAGGGCCAGTTTGAGGTTCAAATGGAATAAAGGACTCATGTTACACTTATTTATCATTTATCCCCATGTCTCTTCTATAAATGAAACACCCACAGGCTGAGTCTCGTTCAACTTTGTGAGTTTCAGTGCCTGACTGTGCCTGGAAGTCAAAGGATACTCAACGAATGTGGCATAAACAGATAAATCTATAGACAAATGATCAAATAGAGGAATCAATGAATGAATGATAGCCATGGGATAGCGAGAAATAGAAAAATACTGTTCAGCACTGGCTCAGAAAAGTTCTGTGATTAAACAATATTTTAACAGTATCTCGAAGCTTAGAATCCCTATGTTTGATGCTGTATATTGTTTTTCTCCTGGGCTTCTCTTAGTAGAAAATAAGGCCACATATCAAGATTTGGGAAGAATAGCAAATCTCCTAGTGAAGAAATAGCTAAGAAAATTATTGCTCTCCTAGCTCAAAGAGAAACATTAATTAAAAGGAAGACATGGGCAAGAAGTAAAACGGAGAGCTTGTAAGATAATTAACACTTAGTAATCCTCTAAATTTTAGAGGACGGCTGTCTTATTGCAGATACCCTTGGTTATTTACAGTATTTCTGAAGAAAACCTTTGAAATGCGTGGAGGTGACACTTTTACCTTTTTGTAAACATTCTTTCCAACCCCATTTGGAGTCTCTCCACAAATTTATCTGATAGAGCACATACAGCCAATAAGTTTAGGAAAACAGGAATGGACTTAGGTAAACCTGGGGCTGCTCTGCTTGTTTACAATGACGGCAACTGGGGTGGGGAGGGATTTGCTATGAAAAAATATTCCGTATGTGTGACTGTGTGGTCTCCAGAATCACGTACTCTAAAGTTTCTATTTCATTTTCACTTACTCCTTCTTTGTTTAATCATTTGCTATAAGGAAAAATGCTCTGATTCCTATTTTAAAATCATGGCAAACACTGATTCATATATATATATATATATATATATATATATATATGAATAAGTGTTTGAATGGCTGACTAAATATTGCCAAGGGAGGGGAGGGCTGCAGGATGACTTTGAGAGCGGTGCTGTGTTATATTCTCCTGATTATACGTGTCTGTGTTCTAGTCCTCATGGCTATGACTCCATAGACTGTCTCTCAGACACATTCTCACAGGTTCATCCGGCCACAAGTACACGCATGAAATAGATTTCCACAAGAACTTTTGCAGTCTGTGTCAAGCAAAAAAGTACACGAAACTAAAAAGAAATCTCTCACTGTGCTCGCATATGGATTCTCTCTGAAAATCAAAGGTATCGTAAGGAGGGGATGTTTCTCAGCTCTGTGCCAAGGATTTAGGATCTGGAAGAAGAGGGAGAATAGAAACTGATTCTTGGTTTCCCCCCAACTAAAAACACTATGTGTCAGCTTCCCAGTCCAGAGTACAAGGGAGAAAGCAAGATTACCACTACCGTCTCTAAACTGGCAGCAAAGCTATTAATATAAGTCCACTGCAGGGTGAGAGACGATGAGTATCTTCCCCGCTCCTTCCCATTCATGAGTAGAATCACTGGTTCTGTGGGTTTGCTGGAGAGGACAAGCAGTAATGAACTCGTTACAGAAATAAGCTCAGCAGTCCAATGGAACTGGGCAAAGGACAGGAGCTGAGAGTTCACAAACACTCGAAGCAAGTGGCTTTTAAACACGTGAAAATAAACCCGATCTCTGTGATAAAGAAAAGGCAAAGTTATAGTGATACACCGTGTTCATATGGCAGATTGAGCAGAACTCAAACGTTCTGTGGTTTACTGCATGCATGGGGGCGAAAGTGCTGTTGGTGGTGGGGATCAAAACTGATAAAATTCTTTGGAAATCTATTTGGAAGTATCTACCAAAGTATCTACCAAAATGAACATAGAAAGATTCATAAGGCACACACATCTCTAGGACTCTTCTTGCAGATATATTCATGCTCATGTGCAAAACCATATGTACAGTGCCACGGATCTTGCTTTGTGATAAGATTTTCTCCCAATAAACCCATCATAACCCAAAAATACTGTAAGTTGAAGATGCATTTAATACACCTAACATACCGAACATCACAGCTCAACCTAACCTTCTTAACTGTGCTCAGAACACTTACATTAGCCTACAGTGGACAAAATCATCTAACACAAAGCCTATTTATGATAAACTATTGAAGACTTGGCCCTCACTGCCAGGTTATCCACATTCAGTCCACAGATATGTAATGTTGGTTCCATCGCCAAAACCACACGCCTGTCTGTTCCTCCACGTCTCTAATGTCCTTACCCTAGCGTCAGGCATCATCAGCTCTCACTTTGGCTATCAGGGTTGCCTTCTACGAGGCCACCATCTTTCAACTCTTGCCTTCCTAGAGGCATTTTTCTACATCAGGGCCATAGTGCTTTTAAACGTAAGTCATAATGCAATTAAATTTAGACTCCTTGCAGACCTTTATACCTTTAGACTCCTTTAGGCCTTGTAGGACCTGGGTCCTTCCAGCTCTTCCAAGCTCATCTCCCACCTTTGTCTGTTGCCCTACCTGTGCTCTGGATTCAGATTTTATGTCTCATGACACATCCAGCTCTTTATGGACTGACGCCTTTTGGATTCACAGCATCTTCTCCTGGGAAGCTTCTTTCATGGGTTGTTCACACGGTCACCCTCATGTCATCCTCAGGGAGACTTATTCTACTTTTTCTGAAGTCTTTCCTTCCCCACTTCTTCTGTGTTATGAAGCACACTTTATCTCCTTCCTACTCCTATCTTGATTATTGGTCCTTTCCTTTGTTTTCGAACTACATGTAGTAGGAGCCCTGCCCAGCATCTCCAGCACCTGGACTAGTCTCTATTCCTTAAAAAGTGCTCATTAGATATTTGATGACTAAACTAATGAGTGATGTATTTTTTTACTATTATCTTGCTTCAAGTACTACAACATCAAAGTCTTTATGTGCTTTCAACTATATAAAATTTTCCTGTACGTTGGAATTAAAATCTGTAAGATTAGATTTGCCTTCTACCTACTATATTTCCCTATCACACTTGCTAGGAAATTTCTTGAGTAGCTTATAGGATCAAGACATGATGACATGGCTAGCATTTCCATTGGCTAAATAATACATGAACATAACTCAAAGATGAAGATACACCAGGATGTACGAGATTGTCACAACAGCGAGATTCATGGCCTTTAAAAATATGTAGAACAAGATGAAACAAATGTTTTCCGTAGATGTTCAGGTGCTCTTTTCTAAAAATAACATACATAACCACAAATCAATGTTTAAAGCCAGATGGTTAATGAAGGCCAGCCAGGAAACTCCCATAATTCACAGTAATGAGGATGGTAATGAGCTCCCATTATAAACCAAACTGCAGCGTGACAAACTGTATCTATTTCAAATAACAGTCATTTGATTGTTTCGTATTTTTCAAAGCTCCAAAGCTTAATTTATGGGGAAAAGTGTTAGAAAGGCTGATTGATGGAACTAATCATGCCTAATTAGTCAAGTGGAAGGTGGCCTAAATTTTATTAACAAGACCTGTTTGAATGTCAGATATCATCAGAAAGGAAACAATATTCAAATTCAAATGAAAGTAAAGATCTTTTAAAACTTGAAGGAAGTCCCCGTTACTATGGTTGAAAAGAAATGTTTTTTTCCTCAATTCTGTGATGTCTTTACTTTCCAAACAGGACTCTAGGCTAGATAGGTTCTGTTGATCAGAATGCTTTAGGGACTTGACCCCTATACAGTAATGCCAGAGATTAAATGTTACTTTAGAGTCAGAAGCAAACGTGTGCTCTCACACTTGAAGCTCACCTTGGTCTCAGATGTGCAGTCAGAAAAGGCGTTAGTTTCCTGGCGTGACAGTCAGGAGCACACTGCAGGTACAGACGGTTTAACACGGTCTCATGGACACGTTTGCCTTGAGTGACGTGTCCTGCTGGGCCACCTGCTTGTGAAAGGATGGGATGCTCAGGGTCAAGAACTGAGAAAGCAAGAACTTCAACACCCGTAATCATTTCCATCTAATGTGAAGCTGGCTGCTCACACATATATGTCTACAATACAATCCATTACAATTGATGTGTCTATTTGATGCTCCGTATTTTTTATGTTATTTTTATTAAGCCATTATTGGGTCCTCAGGAATTCTAAGTCACAGTTTTCCCTAAAATGTGACAAGATTTGTAGACATACATGCTTGGACAAATTCTGATCTTTTTTAACATTTCTGAATCAATCTCAGTTATATTTACTGAGTATTGGAGTTTTGTTTTCCGATCTGAGGGCAAAAGGACAAAATTGAAGGTGTGAGTACTATATTGAAAACTGAAGAATTATGTAAAATTAGCCATTCTTCCACTCCACTCTCCATATGCTGATTCAGTTCAGTTTAGTCACTCAGTCGTGTCTGACTCTTTGTGACCCCATGGACTGCAGCACACCAGGCCTCCCTGTCCATCACCATCTCCCACAGTTTACTCAAACTCATGTCCATTGAGTCAGTGATGCCATCCAACCATCTCATCTTCTGTCGTCCCCTTCTCCTCCTGCCCCCAGTACCCCCCCAGCATCAGGGTCTTTTTCAATGAGTCAACTCTTCGCATGAGGTGGCCAAAGTACTGGAGTTTCAGCTCCAGCATCAGTCCTTCCAATGAACACCCAGGACTGATCTCCTTCAGGATGGACTGGTTGGATCTCCTTGCAGTCCAAGGGACTCTCAAGAGTCTTCTCCAACACCACAGTTCAAAACCATCAATTCTTCAGTGCTCAGCTTTCTTCATAGTCCAACCCTCACATCCATACATGACCACTGGAAAAACCATAGCCTTGACCAGACGGACCTTTGTTGGCAAAGTAATGTCTCTGCTTTTTAATATGCTGTCTAGGTTGGTCATAACTTTTCTCCCAAAGGGTAAATGTCTTTTAATTTCATGGCTGCGGTCACCATCCGCAGTGATTTTGGAGCCCAAAAAGATAAAGTCTGTCAGTGTTTCCACTGTCTCCCCATCTATTTCCCATGAAGTGATGGGACCAGATGCCATGATCTTAGCTTCCTGAATGTTGAGCTTTAAGCCAGCTTTTTCCACCGTCGTCTTTCACTTTCATTAAGAGACTCTTTAGCTCTTCTTTGCTTTCTGCCATAACAGTGGTATATGCTGGTATGCCATATGATGGTAGCCGGGCCTTAACCATCCAGGGAAGAGATGAAAGGTCTCTGGAAAACTACACCAGCTCAACAGGAAGCTCCAAAGATGCTGACATCAAAGTTATTGAGCAAATGGCCCGACCAGTTCACCCTGAGCGAGATTCACAGTCTGTAAGGCCTGATGATGCACTCGAAGCGGCCAGTGAGTGTTTAAAACAGTGCGAAGAATGAAAAGATCGCACATGTCAAACATGAGCATAAAATACATGCATATATGATTATTTATAAAATATTAAAACATATGAGAAGACAATAATACTGTAAAGTATGGTAAGGCAAATGTTGTCAGATATTGGAAGTCAGCATATAAGTTGAAAGACAGAGACCAAAACAAATAGATTTAAAGCAACTTAGAGACAACAGACTATGCAGGAAACAGAAAACCTGAAAAATAACAACAAAACAGCATTAGTATCTACAGAGAGATCATGAGCGATCATGCAACCAAAAACAAGAACAGGATACGAAAGAAATAGATTGCAAAGAAAAGTGTTTACAAGTGAAAAATATTATAGCTAAAAATGAAAACTCAGAGTTTTCAGGAAGACTCGAGGGAAAATTCAGATAATTGTTGAAGAGTGAGAAGTCAAATGGTGATTAAGCAGATAAAAAAATGAAGCAAATGAAAACAATCGTAACTAGGTAAAACACAAAGTTGTTCAAGAAAGGAGTAGTGCTTACTACATGTCTCAGCTAAAAATAGAATTTACATAGTCATAATAATGTGTGATTATGCAACATTAATTTAACCAAAATCACTATATGTAAATCTTGGAGAAGGCAATGGCACCCCACTCCAGTGCTCTTGCCTGGAAAATTCCATGGACGGAGGAGCCTGGTGGGCTGCAGTCCGTGGGGTCACTAAGAGTCAGACACGACTGAGCGACTTCGGTTTCACTTCTCTCTTTCCTGCATTGGAGAAGGAAATGGCAGCCCACTCCAGTGTTCTTGCCTGGAGAATCCCAGGGACGGGGGAGCCTGGTGGGTGCCGTCTATGGGGTTGCACAGAGTCAGACACGACCGAAGCGACTTAGCAGCAGCAGCAGCAGTATATATAAATCTACTGGAGGAAAAGGAAATGAAAATACTATGCATATGTGGAGAGGGAAGGAGAGAGAGAGGGAGAGATGCAAGTCTGAACTTTATAGTGAGAAGTCCATGAACAGTGTCAGAAACGGGAAAATCAAGAAGTAGCAAGAGGGCTACCGAGAGTCATGAAGCTCACTGACCACACAATGAGATGACAGTGATTAATTCTGGGAGGACAGAAAGTTGACAAAGATTGGAGCAACGCTGTGTTTCATAGCAAATCTTTTCAACTACGGGAATCTTTAGAGGTTGTATATGATCAACCTTAATAAACATGAAACCTAAAACGAAAGACGAAAGGCAGAAGGAGAAGAGGGCAACAGAGGATGAGATAGTTGGAGGGCGTCGCCGATGCAGTGAACGTGAACTCGGGCAAATTCCGGGAGACGGTGAGGGACAGGGAAGTCTGGCGTGCGGCAGTCCGTGGGGCCACGAGGAGTCAGACACGCCTTGGCGACTGAACAACAAAAGGAAAGGGGGAGCAGGCGGTGGCGGGCCTCGGGGAACAATACGTACAGGGGAACGAGGTCGGGGTGAGCGATGCTCAGCGCATCTCTCTGCCTCCAGCCTGGTCACCACCAGCGACCACGTGGTGAGTGGAGGCGCGAGACACGGGAGGCGCCAGTAGACTGGCCTCCAGACATGTCTCGGTCGTCAGTTCTAGACTCTGCCTCTACACGGAGGGGTGACCTTGGACAAGTCAGCTAAACTCCGCAAGCCCTGACAGCCCAGCTGTTGCTCATTCATTTTGTACTCTTCACCGCATGTAGCAGACAGATTTCCGCAGAATAAGCGCCCAGGTGCTTCTTTATAGGTTCTTTCGGACTGCTCTTTTCTTTGGGGAAATATTCCCTATATTTAAACAAATACGTAAAATACATTTTTTGAGAATAATCTGTTTGAAAACTGATAAGACTTGGAGATAGTGCCAAGTAATCATCATCTCATGAAGTTTTTTACATAATAACCCAAATATAACCAAAATGCTTTTAAAATTTCTCTGTAATCACCTTCAAAAGCCAAAATACTTTTTTAAAAATATGTTACTAATTTTTGTATTATAAACATCCATGCTTTTTACTGAAAACTTTGAAAAATACAGAAACATATACAGAATCAATATTAACCTTGCCACTTAAAAATAATCATAAAAGTTTGGGTATATAATCCAGGTTTTTAAAAATCTGTATATCCCTAAACAAGTTTTAAAAATTTGGAAATACTCTCTATGTTTTGTAACCTGATTTTTTCAATTAATATTTTATAAATATTTCCCCTTGCCATTAAAATATTATTGTCATTATCATTTTAATGGCTTCATAGTGTTCAACAGATGTACAGCAATTTATTGCCAGGTTTATCTAATGTTTTCCATAGTTTGTTTTTATATGTAACACTGTAATGAATAACCTTGTACATGAATTTTGTGCACTTTTATTACAGTGGAGGTAGAATTTTAATTCCTAGAAGTTATTTTAATTTCCAGAGGTGGAATTTCTGGAAAAAAAATGAGAATGTGTATTTTTAAAAACTCAGTACTACCAAGTTTCTCTTCAGCTGACACTTTAACCAGCAGTCCACATTTCATATTTTTGAATGCTCTCAAAATTGACAAAATCTGACCTTTAAAAGTAAACTCCTCACTAGGCATCAGGCTTCTCCCATAGATTATAAACTCTTTGAGCTTGGAGACCACTTCCTAAAAGTTCATCTTTAATTATATTCTCTGAAACTTCAAGAAAAAGTAGTTTTGTATGTAATACCCAGTGAATAAGGTCAGTCATTAAACTGGGCGATGCTGTTTGAGTCAAAGCAATATGGCTGTGAAGCAATAATGCGGACTGTGTGTGTTGCCAACAGGCTTTGAAACACAGCTACATCCTCATTCACGAGCGCAGAGGACTCCTGTCACGAAGACAAATGGCAGATACGCGGGTTCATCTATTCTCTCTGATGGATTCTTCCAACTGATGGTTGTTTTTTCAGATTATCCAGAGGTGACACTCATTAAAAGAAATCCCCAAAGAATAGAGCGCACAGATGATGACAGAAGTGCATGCTGGTCAGTGTCGTTTTAGACACTAATGAGACAAAATTGAAGTAAATATATAAACATAGACGAATAAAGTAAACCTCAGTGAACAGCCTCAGGGAAAAATAAGGATTACTTTTGCTGTTGTTTTAAATTCTCCTTTATTGAAAAACAGTGCAACTGGATTCTAAAAGTAGCTTGCAAGAAGAGCCTCCTTCAACTGCTGTCTGAAAGTGCTATTCAAAAGTTGTTCTCAGTGCAGACGGGTGTTCACAGCGCTCGCACTAGGGCAGACAGGCAAAGCTTGAGTGGCGCCTTTCCAGGCCGGGGAGGAGGTGGTCAGGAGGCAGACACAGATGACCTACATCGGGTCTCTGTGGGCAAGGCCGATTATCTCCCCAGATTTACCGGAAATAGGGCCCTGCTCCCTAGCGACCTGTGCAGCCTCTGAAATGCCCTGTGTTTCACCGTGGCAGCCTCTCCGACTAAGGGCCTCATTAGTGACTCACCGGGGGCTCTCCCTTCCAGTGGGGGAGCACAGAGACTTTCTTCCATCGCTGGTGACTTCTGTCTTTCATCCAACATGACTGCCTCCTGGGTCAAGCCCGCCTAGGGGACTACTGGAAGAACCCAGGATTGCACCTTGGTGGAAAGGAGAGGGCGGCCGTTTTCGTGCCTTCTGAGCTGGCAGAGTGATGCAGCCTGTCCATCCTGAACTATCTCCAGGACGAACATGCACCTCAGTCGTGTCCGACTCTTTGCAACCCCATGGACTGCAGCAGGCCAGGCCTCCCTGTCCATCACCAACTCCCGGAATTTACTCAAACTCATGTCCATTGAGTCGGTGATGCCATCCAGCCATCTCATCCTCTGTCGTCCCCTTCTCCTCCTGCCCCCAATCCCTCCCAGCATCAGGGTCTTTTCCAATGAGTCAGCTCTTCACATCAGGTGGCCAAAGTATTGGAGTTTCAGCTTCAGCATCAGTCCTTCCAGTGAACACTCAGGACTGACTTCCTTTAGGATGGACAGGTTGGATCTCCCCGCAGTCCAAGGAACTCTCAAGAGTCTTCTCCAACACCACAGTTCAAAAGCATCAATTTTTCAGTGCTCAAACATGCAGAGATAGGCTTAAAGGATTTCCCATACCATCTTTAAACCTCTGTGGCTAGTGTTGAGGTCTCTGAATTAACTACAATTTGGTACTGCCATCAAAATTGTGAAGAGGATGAAGTTTTCACCCAGTTATAAAAAACACCCCAAAAGATCCTTCAGTATTTATTCCAGTTCAGGTGCCACACTAGGCATTTTCCCATTTCTTAGCTCATTTAAATCTGACAGTATTCCAGGGAGGTTTGCTACCTATTCCCACTTTAACAAATGAAGGAAAGGACCTAAAAGATGGGAAGCAACATATCCAAAGTTAACCAACTAGTAAATGGAAAACCCGAAATGTAAGCTTCTGTCTCATTAATTCTTAAACCTCTTTTAAAGTCCCTTCCCCATTTCTATTTCTTTCTTGGTATTCCCTCTTTTCTGAGCTCTTCATATTCAAACTGATCTTCAACCCGCTGTCATGCTAGAAGGGATTTAATAGTATAATTTTAATATATAGGTAATAATGCAATTTTTAGTTTTGGTGGTGTTAGAGTATGAAGAAACCATGGGATGGAATTTCAGTGATGAAGCTTTAGGTGAGTGACAGTTTGAGACAAGATGTGTTTTAAGGTTATAGTCTTGGGAAAGGAGGCTGAAGTTTCCAGTGGGACGCTTTACAGTCTCAATTCTGTCAGATCCTGCAGTCAAAGACGAAGTGTTTTTGTCCATCTACATTACAGTGACATGGACAAAAAACATGCTTGAAAAATTTCTTCTGAGGAGAATGGTGAAAAACTTCTGGGGTTTCAGGAAAAAATACACCTGAAGGGGATGATAGAAGAATAAGAATTCTTTTGTATGAATGTCAGTAAAATTTGCATCATTTTCCAGTCTCTCAAAGTTATCACTAGAAACGTAAAACTACATCTATCCCTTTCAACCCTTAACTCATTGACATGAACACTCAGCATAATTGAGTAATGGAAATAAGACATTTTTCTTGTCACTAGTTAAAGAAAATGTGTTATGTAGTATTCTTTGAGTATATGTTTTGATAATGCTCAGAGAAATTGTGAGTTAGAAGGAAAAGGAAAACTGTTTTTTCCCTGAGTTTATATAGAAAAATTGGTAGCTCAGAACTCGTGTTGAATAGGCAATTGAAAAGTCTACAGGGCAGGTATTCAGCACCCATAAAAAAGGACACTTGAGATCTAAGCCTGCAGAGAGCACCGGTTATCATCCTCAACATTCAAAACAAACCTCCACTGAACATCTAGTATGTATAAAAATATAATCTAGGCAGAGGAAAAATAAAAGGTAGGCGATCTTAAAATCTATTTTGGGTGGCAGACTATGCCTATTCACCCACCTACACGTTAAAAGTGATCAAAGCAAAGTGAATGTCTTTCATAAATGACCTCATTTTATCCTGCATCTCCATGATGTCACATAATTATCCTCACTTATGAAGATTAATCTGTTATATTCTGTCACCTTTTAACTTTCTTTCCTAGCATGGAAATAAAACTAGGGTTTATCACAATGATTAAAACATAACTCACTATGTAAATTTTTAAAATCTTTTTATTTTAGGTAATTTTAGGCTTAGAGAAGAGTTGAAAAATAGTATAGACTTCCCACTATTCATTCAACTTCCCTTAATGTTAACACCTTACTTAACCAGAGATGGTGGTGGTGGTGGTGGCTTAGTTGCTAAGTCGTGTCTGACTCTTTTGCACCCCCATGGACCCCACGGATCCCATGGACCCCATGGACCCCATGCACCCCATGCACCCCATGGACCCCATGCACCCCATGGACCCCATGGACTGGAGCCTGACAGGCTCCTCTGGCCATGGGATTTCCCAGGCAGAAATACAGAAGTGGGTTGCCATTTCCTTTTCCCGGGAGTCTTCCTGACCCAGGGATCAAACCTGTGTCTCCTGCAAGTTCTTTACCACTGAGTCACCCAAGAAGTGCAAAAGAAGAGAGAGAGTACTGATCTCTAAGCTAAGAAATTACCGTCAGTACAATGCTCTGAAACAAGAAGTGTTGTTCAGATTGCATCAGTTCTTCCACTAGTGTTGTTTTTGTGTGTGTCCCAAGGTCTAATTCAAGATTGCGTTTGGTTTGTCATGCATCCTTTGCTCCAATCTTTGACAATTCCTTCATCTTTTGTTGTCTTTCATTAAATTTGGGCTTTTGAAGGGTACTGGTCAGTTTCCTTGTAGATCGTCCCTGAGGTTTGGGTTTGTTTAATGTTTTCTCATGCTTTGACTGAGTTTATGCATTATTAGAAGGAATATCACAGAAGTGGTGTGGGCATCACTGTGTCATATCAGGGGTAGCTAATCTGGATATGTCTTATTATTGCCGAGATTAATCTTAGTTAAGGTTATGTCTGCCCAATTTCCCCACCACAAATCTACTATTTCCCCTTTGTAATTAATAAGTATTTTATATAACAAAATATATTTTGAAATTATCCAAATGTCCCATTTATTCTTTAATTTCACCCACTAAGCAACTCACTTTTGAAGAAAAGGCAGATGGAATCCATACACAGGAGAAGTCTACTAGTGACATCAAAGGCCAGACTAGACTGGTGGCTGTTCTGATTGTCCTAGAAACTCTTAGAAATGCTAAAGGCAGAGCATATGAAAAAAAAGCACCCTCAAAAACGCATAAGGAGTAAAGCAATTTGCCATTAATACCAAAAAAAAAGAGAAACCCTTCTCTTTTCAGTAATTCAAGGACAGAGCTAAAATAAAGAGGTAAAATATGAAGAGAAATAGAAGGAATTCCAGACAGATTCCGTGGTTTTCAGAGGTGCAGTGTTATTTGTATTTCTTAACTCATTTCACTAAGTTATATGGTTCACAGATGAAATAAAAATCATATTTCCAGTATTCCTTAGATTAAATTCATAAAGAGCCATAGGCTTTGGGGTTTCTGAGTCTTAAACTTTGGAAGACTATTAAATGCTACTTGTAGAATTATTTTATTAATTTTCCTTCAGCATTCAATTAAAACATTTCAAAATCTATATTCAAGTTACATTGTAAAATATGCCTTCCAAATTATTTCTCTATCAACTTTCCTAGCTGTAAGAGGCAAAAAACCTCTTGAATCCTGTCTTTGTAGAATTGATTTGACCCTCCAATAGTTCCAACAGCATTAACTCTAGCATATACAAAGGAATATTACTGTTATATGGTTTATCACACCAAAAAAAAGCAACCTGAAGCTAATTGATGTAAAATACAAAACACCTATATTATTAATGAAATAATTATGTGTTGTTTTTTTCTGATTCAGTAATAACACCAATGGCCAATATACATTTAGTATTTTTTATGTGCCAGTGACTAATCCAGTTTCATGGATTATCTCATTTAATTGTCACTTCATGAGAAGTCAAAAATTATGAAGGATTTGAGATATTTACCCTATTCAGAAATGAACAAAATAGCCTCCCATAGTTTTATAGATGCTGGTGGAAGACATAAGACTCTTGGGTCAGAGACAAAGGACTTTATTACCTCCAGAAATAGCAAAAACCAGAGTAACAGCATTTCCCTGGGCCAGTTCTCCAAGCCCCAGTTCCCACAGGACAACACGACGAATACTCAGTGGGTTACATTATGGAAGAGGAGCCCTGCATTTAGGAAATCTGAGTCTTTTAAAATAGACAGCAGGCTACTCTTTGCTCCAGAGGGTCTATCAATTGTCTTTAAAGGGAATTTACTGTACAGACATCCTGGAACAGTTTCTCTAGAACAAAGAAAGGCATTCTGTGCCTATACTTCTGGGACATGTAGAAATACAGGATACTCACGGGGAATTATCTCACAGCATGATGAAAAATTAAAAAGCAGAGACATTACTTTGCCAACAAAAGTCCATCTAGTCAAAGCTATGGTCTTTCCAGTGGTCATGTATGGATGTGAGAGTTGGACTATAAAGAAAGCTGAGTGCCGAAGAATTGTTGCTTTTTAACTGTGGTGTTGGAGAAGACTCTTGAAAGTCCCTTGGACTGCAAGGAGATCCAATCAGTCCATCCTAAAGGAAATCAGTCCTGAATATTCATTGGAAGGACTGATGCTGAAGCTGAAACTCCAATACTTTGGCCGCCTGATGTGAAGAACTGACTCACTGGAAAAGACCCTGATGCTGGGAATAATTGAAGGCAGGAAGAGAAGGGGTCGACAGAGGATGAGATGGTTGGATGGCATCACCGACTCAGTGGAGAATATGAGTTTGAGTAAACTCCAGGAGTTGGTGATGGACAGGGAGGCCTGGCGTGCTGCAGTCCATGGGGTCACAAAGAGCTGGACATGATTGGGCCACTGAACTGAGCCGAACTGATGATGCAGGTGCTCTCGTCATTCTGCTTACATGTGAAGAACTTGAAGCTTAGAAAGAACTGCATGAATTTAAGGAACCATTCAAAAAGTGGGATTAGGTATAAAGATGCACCCAAGGTAAATTTTCTGGAGGTGTTTCAAAAAATAAATTATGCTTCCTGTCTGTGATGTCACTCTTAAAAAGTAAATCTTTAACTTCCAAATACAATTTCACACCTACTTTGCTCGAGGAAGTACGTCACAATAGAAAAAACCTGGAGCCCTGAACTCAGGTTATGTCAAGCTGGAATTTTAGCTCAATAGCTACTAACCCGTCTGAGGCTGTTTTCTCCTGTGTGAAATAGGAACGCCTTGTAGAGTCATCGTGGCAATTAAGTGAAGTCATGGATGTCAGGTTCCCAGAACCGAATCCTGGCACACATTAAGTGTTCAAAAGCAGAGAGCGGTAATGATGCCTTGTGAGATGGTTGTAAGCAAAGTTCTCTTAACATCTGTTGCTCTCAAAATTGGGAGAATCCAGCAATCAAATCAGGAGATGCAAGCAGCAGCCTCCTCGGTCGGACACGCAGCCTGCTGCCTTAAGGGGCCCTGGAGACACCGCTTTCCAGGGGACATTCTTGGCTGGCATGCTGGCCTCAGCCTAGGCTCCAGACAGGCACACGTGGTGCGCTTGGAAAGCCCCGGGCACACAGTGGGCAGAGTCCACGCTGGCTAAGTCCTCATGTCTGTCCGCACCGCGCCGCAGGACAGGAGCCCGCCATCGCGGCCCTCCACGCGGCCAACCTCAAGTTCCCTGACTGCCGAAAGAGCCCCGTCTCCGAGAGCCGGGCATTTACCAAGTTTAATGTGGATGAACTTGAAAGCACGGTGACAGCAAGGCAGCTCATCCCAGACAGCTGTGGGGTCAAACACCCCCTGATCGCGGCCTCTGGACAAACAACGGCCCTGCACTCGTGAGAGCCGTGGGGCTGACCCTCCTTAGTAATGCACACCAAGGCATCGTACTTCCTGTCAAAAAAACCAAAAAGATCAGAAGATTTTTAAGTCCTGTTTTTCCATATAAAAGCTTTTTCAGGCATTGGAGATGTGTCATATTGAATGTAACTTTTTTTTGTTGAAAGATTAATTTTAAACTTGGGGTGAAAACTCTTTAAGCTGTCAAAGCATTAGCTTTCAGCATTAGAATGGATGTTGTTCTTTTAAAAGGTCTCCTAATATTTCTTTAATGACTTGGAGCAGGAAAGCTTGTCATTTTCCCTAAACTGATGTGAATAAAATACCGAGTCAGAGTTGGGCGGAGCTCAGTAATCTACGTTTTCCATAATGTGTGCCCTATTGATCAGCTCACAAGGCCCCGAGACTACATAGGGAGCTGGGCTATGCCAGAGACAGCTCTGTTGATCTTTTATCCATTCACGTGCAGAGGTACTGGAAGATTAAATTGCATTTTACATTCACTTGAAAGTTATGCCACAGCTATTAGATAAAAGCAAGAATAATTGCTTGCTCAGTGGGCAGGCTGCTACAGAGGAGGAAACACACTCATCAAACAGTGGTGTTTTCAGCTTTGGCAGATGGAATATCACATTCTTTGGTGAGTTCCTCCACCCTGTAAAATTTAATGATTTCCCTTCCCTGTGGATTGCTGAACAAATTATTGTCCACAATAGTTTGATGTAGATTTGCTTTCAAAAGCCTCTCGACTTTAACTAATAGTTGCAATCCAAATTAACAATAACCAGGAAAGTATGGAAATTATGGGTGCCTTCTGGTAGTTAACTCCAAACTAAGCTTGTTATCTGCATGAAATACAACCATGCCTCCATGCATAATTCTCAAAAATGTTGAATTTAAAATGAGCGCTGGGCAGGATAAACAGTGGTTGAATAATACTTAAACTCCACCATCTGGTATTCCAGTATTTTAGTGTGAGCTGAATTTCTTTTATTAGGTGTTTATTTGTGATTCTTTCAGTATGGATTCTTTTCTTATGCAGAGCAAGCTCCACAAATTGGAGAGTGGTAAGAATTATGATACAGGACAATTTTCCTTTATAGTAATTCTCTTAAAGAGAAACACAATCTGAGAATCTCAACCATTTCCCAAAAGGTAAACTAAAAGAACTTTGCCTTAATTCAGAGCCCTTATTTGTAAGACTCCTTAAGTTTGGTGAGTGTAGATGGAGGGAGAGAATCGTTAAGGTACTAGGAAAGAAAAACAGTGTATGGTCAAAAATTAATGACGAGAAACAAAGATGCAACATGATTAGTAGTAGGAGACACAGGGCAGGATAAAAAAAATATATGTAGTAATAATCTTTGGGGGAAAAATAAGAAAATAAGATAAAGAATTTTTGAAAAATAGAATGGGTATCATGAAAGGAAGATTTAATGGGCTTATTTTGCTGAAAAAAAAAAAAATCAATCAGTGCTATTGCCCCAAAAATGTCATACTAAACTATTCTAATGACTTAAGGCGAAATTTGCAAGAGAATAATTTTTCTCCTTTCTGATGTGAGAAATGCAATAAAAAGGTGCACAAAGGGTGCAGAAAGCCATAATAGTGACGTTTACATAGCTCCTTGCTGTTTACCAAAACACTTTCCCACACATTCTCCCCTTTGACAGACACCAAGCTCTGTACAAGCCGGGTAAAAACCGCTCTTATCATCGCCTTTCTACACTTGACCAACAGGCTCACCTGTGGAGCGACCGTATACTGAAGTCAGTTTTATTTTTCAAAACCATCAACTTTGTTATGTTTCTAATTAGCACGAACCAAAGTGGGATATTCTGGTGTGCTTGAAATGCACCTTCCTTCTAACTCCAAGTTCAGTTCTTACCGACACGGCCCCACCTAAGGAGACCTGAGTCTGCGCAGCTGAAGAAGCCGCTGTGAAGTAGTCCCTCAGCCTCTCTAAGCAGCGTCTCCTGACCTGACATGGATAGAGCGCTTCAAGAATCTCCCTCAGTGTTCACAGCAACTGTGTGAAGCAAATACTTCTCCTTTTTAAACTAGTGTGTTAGTCACTTAGTCACGTCTGACTCTTTGTGACCTCATGGACTATAACCTGCCAGGCTCCTTGGTCCATGGGATTTTCCAGGCAAGAATCCTGGAGTGGGTTGCCATTTCCTTCTCCAGGGGATTTTCCCCACCCAGGGATTGAACCCAGGTCTCCCACACGGCAGGCAGATTCTTTATCTTCTGAGCCACCAGGGAAGCCCTGGTTACTTCTATCATGATTGCAATAGCTGCAAGATTTTTAAACTAGAGTAAATTTAAATTCGCAGTTGGTAATTGGTCCACCCTGCAGCATGCTGACAGCAAATGTCAGAGATAGGTCTCCACTCAAGGTCTCCAGCTGCGAGACCTGGGGTGGGGTTGGTTGCTCGCTAAGACCTCCTCCACTTCTATCTTCCCTCCATTCAAAGACTGCCTGGGAGAATCTATTGTTGTTTACATACCAACAGTATTTTACCAATAAGTGGTATAATGTCTAGAATAAAAAAGAAAGAAAAATCTAGATGTGAAAGTACTTCCTGACACCTCCTGTCTATAGGTGTTGGGAAGAATAAAAGATGAACCAAAGCCTTTCTCTGCCCTCAGAGTGCATGCTCTGGTTTGGGGCATGATATATAAATACCCACTACCAGAAAGGCAGCAGCATGCTCTGAGAGTCGGGCTGGGCAGGTGACCTTTAATCTTAAGCCACAGGATGGGCTTCCACACTCAGGGACTAAAGCAGTGAAACAGAAGACGTGACCCTGAAAGATCTCACGTGCCATCTACACTACTAGCATCTCTTCTCCTCCAGGACGGTGTTAGAATGTCTCTTCTTATAAATGACAATGATAATAATAATATTGTCGTCTTTCTCATTATTCAGGGTCAGTATGGCCCTTCTAGCAAAATTAAGTTAGGCAAAATGCATTCAGTACCTGAACTATGATGCGCATGTATTCAAATCCAGAAAGGATCACAAATACAGAGCATACGTAGACTGCAGGCTTTAGCTATGCTTCCCGGGGGTGAGGGTGGGAGGAAGGGATGGTTAGAAGTTTGGGATCAACATGTGTGCACTGCTGTGTTTGAAGTGGGTGGCCAGCAGAGCCCTGCTGCATGTCACAGGCGACTCTGCTCAGAGTTAAGTGACAGTCCGCACGGGAGCGGAGCTGGGAGAGAGCTGACACACGTGTGTGAGCGGCCGAGTCGTCTGCTGGGCACCTGGAGCCAGCACAGCGTTGTCAATAAGCTATACCCTGGCATAAAACAGAAAGGTAGAAAATAAAAGCAAATTAAAAGACATCTTTGTCTTCAAAGTAATCTCTTCTGTTCTGTTGAGTCTTTATCAAGATCTGCCAAAAAGTCATTCAAGTGACCCGTTCAAGTTTTTCTTCCTCTTAACTTTTAAAAGTACTAAAGTGAATCATTGGAATGAATAAAAGACAAAATAGCAGAATGGAAAAAGAACAGAAACAAAAGATCAAGGCCGTTGGTCCCTAAAGAAGTGAGGTCCGACAAGACTTTCTGTTACCCATATCGTGCGGTGTTACTGAGTTGCGCCTTGTGAAGCGTTTCATCGAAGCCGGAACAACCCGCTCATTCCCACTGAACCTGCAACAGTGTACATGGCGCATATTTTCTCCATGAAACAAGTAAGAGAGACATCACGGCAGACCTTGGAAGACACTGCAAACTGAACGCTGGGCAGTGGATTGCTCTGACAGCCGATAGTAAGCAATACATGTGCATCAGTTCCAAACGCTCTTTTCATTTAAATTGCAGCCCTGCATCAAACATCAGGCAACAGTGTAAGATGAAGGAGGACCCAAGCAAGAAGGAACTTATAATAATGGAGCTTGCAATACAATTTCATTTCAAATAACATCTTTCATATGAACTGGTATCCAAAGTGCTTTACCAAGTAAAATAGTACAAGAAAGTGGCCAGCATGTGGTATAAATTACAGAAAACAGCGGTGCGAGGATATTATATGTGGAGCAAATTAAAGCATTCCATCATAAAGCCAAGAGCAGGGGGGCAGGGCGTGAAGAGGTACCACAAGGTGTGTGATTTCAGGGGAGGTGTCAGAAACATGAATATTGATAAGAAAGCCACTTTTCTCCCCCACTTGCATTTTTAAAATGAACTATTAATACTCACCGTTCCCTTTTCCTGATACTATTCTCTCTTTGTGGAATGCTTTCAGCTGTGGATTTGATACAGCTGAATTTGTGGATGTTTAGCTTGACTATGGCAATAAACCAGAGAGACGGAGGGCTTCTGCGTGAAGAACCAAAGAACCCCCAAAATGGACTGATTGTCTCTAAGTGGCAAATCTACGGGTGGCAGAAACCCTCTCCCAGGCGTTTGTAGCAGGGTCTAAGTGCTTCGAGGCTTATCTTATCTGTTCTTCCAAATAAGTCTGAATATGTTTATTGGAAAACATTAACTACCATAACTGAAATCACATGTCTGTACCTGATTGCATAGCGTCTGGCTTGTCATCCTAGTTTTTGAGAAATTAAAAAGAATTTTGCTTATCATCAACAGATGAAGCCTCAGAGGAACGCCAGCCCTGAACTTTCTTTCCTCTGGGTCTCTGCCCCCTGCTCATTCTTGTCCATTTGGAAAGCTTTTCAGCTTTTCCCCAAGGACTCATTCTGTTTTCCATGGCCTAACCTCAGGCCCAGCTCCTTCAGGAAGCCCCCTCTGGCTGTTCGTCCCTGTCTTTTCCAAGCTGCTCTGACACTTCACCTGATTTCTCTCTTCCCGCTGTTTCCCCTTCAGTGAGTGGGAGGGTGCAAGCTGGTGCTCGCCTGGCAGAGCTCTGTAAAGACGCAGGCCCAGAACCAGTCTGTCGGCGGGCGAGGCACGGTGGCCGTCACCCCACGGGGTAAAAGGTTGCCAGATCACGGACCTGAAAAATAACCAGCAGTTTCCCAACAGTCGTGGAAAGGTTCATCCCTGGGATCCTAGGATAACAAGCTTCTCTTCCTGGAACGAAGGGATGTTTACCGTCCTGCAGGTCTCTGAGTGACAGGGTGTGTGACCTCTGAAGCTGTTTGCTCAGTGACCTGTGGACTCCCATCCAGACTTGGCTTCAGCCAGGGCCAGGGCCTCGCAGCGGCCTGGGGCCACGGGGTGGGGCTGACCTGGCTTCCTCAGCCTTTGCAAGCTCCGCACTTCCCAGGCGCTGGAAGGCTGCACCTTCTGTGTATTGCTTGTTCTTATCTCTTTTTTAATTTTAAAAACAATGTAACATCGTTCAAGAACATTTGAAAAAAAAAAAATGGGAAAAACAATAATCCCAGTCCAGGACTGCAAAGTGAGGAGAGGCTGTGAGTTCTGTCTCTGTATTCTGTGTGTTTCCTAAAGGAGCTCAAGTTTCCTAACTTCTTTTCTTAAAACCATGGTGTGCATGTACACACACACACACACACACACACGCTGTTAATTTTTTTTGTGTTGAGAACTCTGTGTTCCTCATTCTCTTAGTTTCCTGGACACAGAAATGACCACACAGGACACATCCTCCCTTCAAGCCTTTGTCCATGAGTGTGTAGTTTCAGAGTTGCATCATTGTGTACAGTTTCTACTCTCCCTCTGACATTTACTTAAAACCATAAGTACTAATTCAGTGTTGCTGCATAGCCTTTGTAATTCAGGGTAGAGTGTCTGGGTGTCAAACAGACCTGGGGGCATATCTTACCTCTGTCATTTAGTAATTGTATTACCTTGGGTGATTAACCTCTCTGGTAATCACTCTGGCCCCAAAATAGGGTCGGCAGTATCTGCCTTGTACTGTCAGGAGAAAGAAATGTGTTCTGGGATGCAAGGTCTTAATGCTAGACCTCTATTAAATGTCCAATAAATTTTGACTAAAAATAACCTTCAGAAAATAGAAACGTTTAAGTGGTATAGTATCCCATCAAATAGAAAATGAATGTTGTTTTTGAACTATAACCACTTTAACACATGATCAAATCCTTATTGTGTGCCCATAGTCTCTTTAAATTCCAATTTCACGTTTGGTAACATAAATGGATATCAAGTCATCGTGTTGTACATCTTAAACTCGCACAAAATTTTATGTCAAATATAGGTCAATGAAGCTGGAAAAGCAATTCCCGTTTTAGCCACTTGAGTGTGATGCTCACCCCTTGTCCGAGTGCAGTGGCCTCTAGCGACAACTAGGGAACGTGTGGGAACGTGTTCGTTTCAGCGCATCCCTCTGCGCCCCTCCCCTCCATCACGCTGGGATCACAGCGCTCCTAACAGACATACTCGCCTGCTGGCATTTATGTTTACATTGAGAACATTCATGGGCCGATCCCTAGGTATAGTCACCGTTGACTATATCACTATGTGATATCACTCATCACTCATGTGATATATGATATATCACTCATGTGATAGTCACCATTGCATGTGATATGAAGTAGCTTCAGAATGTTTGCATGACAGAGAAATAAGCGGCTAAGCACCCAGTAGATGAATAGAGAGGTTTTTCAGAGATCAAACATGTGTTAATGAGGAAATTGTCAAACTTCACAGGTTCTGTTTGAATCCTCCTGCTATTTGGGAAACTAGGGAAACAGGAAGAGTGAATTCGGCTGATCACTAGGGGGGCTTTGGCCGAAAAGTTATTTCTTTTTAATTACTAAGGCTCTGTAAATAAATAAAGAGCCCTGATTTATATGTAAACTTTTCATATTAAGATCTATAAATATGGTTGGTCTTTATGCTAATTAAACAATAAGAAGTGAAACTTTACCAGGTTAGGCTTTGTTTTGTTTTGTTTTGTTTTGTTTTGCAGAGAGGAGCGTTATGGTTGGGGTGATACACTGGGCAAAGAGCTTAAGTGTCATCTCCAGAATCCACTTTTGCAAATTTGAGTGGAAAGGATCTGGTGAGAGGATATTAGACGGTTCACAGGATGTCTGGTGGGGCCGCAGGATCCAACTAGAAATCTGAGCATCCATGAACAGTAGTCAATCGCTCTTTTCTGAGCAGAAATACCAGACTCTAGCACTTGGCCCTTGAGATGCTCAGAACGATTCCAGAAACACTGCCACTCCCCAGCCCCCAGAACTGGATCCTCCCACCTGCTGGCTTGCCAAAAGACAGATATTCCTAGGTGCACCTGCCTCCTCGCCTGCTCCCTCCAGCTCTGGCTAGAGGAGGCTGGATCATGCCTGCCCCCTAATGCAGGGAGTCTGGGAGTGCAGGTTTGCTGGTTTCCTCTGGGGAAGGTGAGATATATAATGCCAGAAATTATCATAATATGAAGGAAGTGCTTAAACATGGCAGGGAGCTCAAGTGAGGAGTATACATCATCACAGGCCCAGTCATTTCTGTGTTCTATATGTACTGACTGCAGATTTCTGTCCCTGGGGAGAAATTCCCTGCTGCCAAGCAGTTTTCAGCTCTCCGGAGATGGACTCCGCATCCCTCAGATCCCAGGGTGGTTCAGAGCCTTTACTGCCACAAACAAAACTTCCCATTCGTGAAACATGCACCCTGCTTCCTCGCCTCACCGGCATGCTCAGTGCTCATGTAGGACATCGTGGTGATGAAGATAAAACTGATTTTAAAAAGTGTGTGTGTGTAGATGTAATGGACATCACATGTTGCCATGTAGTGACTTATGACCTCACCTCTGGTTTATGGTGTATCCAGTGGCTGGATAACTGTGGGTGGATAGTGAAAGTTGCTCAGTCGTGTCTGACTCTTTGCAACCCCGTGGACTCTACAGTCCATGGAATTCTCCAGGCCAGAATACTGGAGTGGGTACCTTTCCCTTCTCCAGATGATCTTCCCAACCCAGGGATTGAACCAGGTCTCCCGCATTGCAAGCAGATTCCTTACCAGCTGAGCCAACAGGGAAGCCCATGATTGGACAATGTAACATCTTTCCAGTTACATGTGATTGTAGCAAAAGAAAAAGGAGTAAATTGTTTCTTAGAAATGTGATGACATAGAGGGAAACAGGGTGGATGAGTAAGACAACGAAAAACTGCCTTATAACACAAGAAGATGTATGATCCCACCTTTATTAGGCAAGTGATCCTCAGGCAGAATGCTAATTAGTCACTCTAACTGGATAAATAGTGACCGACATGGTCAGTGTTTCCAAATAATAAGGACAGAGTAGTCATATGTGAGGAAAACAAATCTGTCCTTCACTGATACATTTAGAAACTTTATCAATCTTTGACATTTGTAGCTAAGAAGGATTCAATCTGTTTTGTTAAGTTTAATTGTGGGCCAAATAATTAGTGTATGTAGAGAATTAATGAAGATATGTCAATATGATATGAACAACAAGAGATGAATAACTGATTTTACTAATGATGAGTTTCTCACTGAACCATCTGTATGCCCTGAAAATGCTCTAATACTGTCTGATATGTTTTATAATGTCTTTTAACATTATAAATATAGTATGTTTATTAGAGAAAATTTAGAAATATAGATAAGCAAAAAAACAGGGGGGGGGAATCCAGAAAACTTCTCATCTTGTGATTTTATTTGCTTTGTTGTTGTTGAGTCACTAAGTCGTGTCTGACTCTCTGCGACCCCATGGACTGCAGCACGCCAGGCCTCCCTGTCCATCACCAACTCCCGGAGTTTACTCAGACTCACGTGCAGTGAATTGGTGATGCCATCCACCCATCTCACCATGTCGTCCCCTTCTCCTCCTACCTTCAATCTTTCCCAGCATCAGTCTTTTCCACTGAGTCAGCTCTTTGTATCAGGTGGCCAAAGTATTGGAGTTTCAGCTTCAACATCAGTCCTTCCAATGAATATTCAGGACTGATCTCATTTAGGATGGACTGGTTGGATCTCCTTGCAGTCCAAGGGGCTCTCAGGAGTCTTCTCCAACACCACAGTTCAAAAGCATCAATTCTTCGGTGCTCAGATTTCTGTATCGTCCAATTCTCACATCCGTATATGACCACTGGAAAAACCATAGCCTTGACTAGACCAACTTTTGTGAGCAAAGTGATGTCTCTGCTTTTTAATATGCTGTCTGAGTGAAATAGCTTTTCTTCCAATGAACAAGCATCTTTGAATTTCATGGCTACAGAGACCATCCACAGAGATTTTGGAGCCCAAGAAAAGAAATTCTATCACTGTTTCCCCTGTGAAAAATTCCATCACAGTTTCCACTGTTTCCCCATCTATTTCCCATGAAGAAATTGGACTGGATGCCATGATCTTCGTTTTCTGAATGCTGAGTTTTAAGCCAACTTTTTCACTCTCCTCTTTCACCTTCAAGTGGCTCTTTAGTTCTTTTTTACTTTCTGCCACTAGAGTGATGTCATCTGCATATCTGAGGTTGTTGGTATCTGCTTAAGCTAGCATAACAAAATGGCAAAGAGTGGGTGACTTAAGCAGCAGACATTTTCTCCTAGTTCTAGAAGCTGAAAGCCCCAGATCAAGGTGCTGGCCAGCGTAGTTCCCGGCGAGATCTCTCTTCCTGACTTGCGGATGGCTGCCTGCTCGCTTGAGTCCCCACGTGGTGAGCAGAGAGAGCTGGCGATGCTCTGATGCTTCCTCTCAGCATCCCATAGGCTAGCCCTGGGACCTCATCTTACTTTACCTCCCAAAGTTCTCATCTCCAAATACTATCACACTGAGGTTAAGCTTTCAACATACAAGGTGGGGGGACACATCACAACTCAGAATATAATTACAGTTGAATATTTAAATTCTGGGGGTTTTTTTCCATAAGAACAAAAAACTTTGTAGAAAATGAAAATGATTTGTAAGTCTCTGCTTGTCATTTAATACTATTCTGAGAATATCTCCCCTTTTGTGTAATTATATAATTAAATATATAAAAACATTTCAAATATCTTCAAATGCTATTTTGTAGCATTAAGGTTAATAGTAACATAAAATTCTACTTTATATATATATTCTAATTCGTTTCTCAATGCACCTACTGATATTTATTTTTTATAATGTGAAAATATTTTAAATACTGCTATAAAGAATATTCTTATAATCATTTCTATGTTCTATGCCTATAATTATTCTGGGTAACATAATTTCTGGGGCAAAGGTTTTTAATAACTTTGCCAAATTTCACTTGAGAAAGTTTATTCCAAATATAGTCTGCACTAACAATATAAGGAAAGCTTGTTTTTGATGTTTTCATCTTTAACTGGTATTAACACAGAGAATCATCATTTTAAAGATTTTGCCAGAGATATGACAGTATTGTTTTCATTTTTTATAAAAGGTCTTAATCAACCTTTTTTCTTAGAGGTTCTGTCTATCATTAGAAAGGTCTTCCCCACTTCAAACTTAGTTTTCACAAGTATTTTAATGTTACACTTTAAAAATCTTATTATGTGTACATTTCCATTTTAAATATATCTTGAATTAATTTGAGTTTAAAATACTTTTTTGAATGATTAGCATGTTGTCCCAGTGTTTTCTGAAATTGAGTACAATTATGCATAAAATTTTGTTATGTCCTACAGAAAGGAAAAATTTTAATTAGTGATATGTAAAACTAGGCCTCACTTTAAAGGGTCATTCACTATAAAATAGTCCTTTTATGGGTTAGACTCTGAGGATCAAGTTATTGTGAAGGTCATATGGATTGACACTAGCCAGCTGTTGGTAATGTCATTTTTAAAACATTGTGTGAAAAAAAAAAAAAAAAAACATTGTGTGAATATGACCTATGATAATTCCCTGAATAGCAATCCTGAAAATTAAATCCCCTTATATACAATTTGGCTCCAGCATGGGAGGTTGTGCATAATTTTCTCTGCAAGCCTACCTCATTCTAATCTTAACATCAGCAACATAAGACTACAAGCATAGTTAGTTTTGAGTGTCAAATTAATCTTTGTTATTTCTTGACATTTACAGCAAAGATATTGTTGCTATTATAATTCTTTAAACAAAAATAGCTATCTAATAAAATCTTTAAGTGCTTTTTCTAGTTCACTTAGAATTTCAAACTGCCACTAGATGGGGGTCATTAAGTCTTACCAAACTGGGTCCAATATAATGTAATGATCTTGAAGCAAAAGATGTGTAATGTTTTAGCACTCCAATGCAGGTAATTACTAACTCATCTCCAGACAACCATGATTTTACCTGAATTGGAATGAATGCAAAACTTATTTCTTTTATAAAAAGTTATGCTAGTAAATGTTACAAGTTGGCTTTAAAATCTTTCTTCCCAAGATGAACATACAAAAACCACTAACATGGGTATATATATATTCACAATAACCAACTGAAAAACTTAATACATGAGATAATCCCATTCGCAGTAGGTACGAAGACTGCAAAGTACTCAGGAATATTGCTAAGAACAGATGTGCAAGGCCTTTACACAGAAAATCATCAAGCATTATTAAACAGCATTAAAAAGCCCTTAAAAATGATGAGATATACAATGTTCATGGATGGAGAAACTAAATTAGATAAAGATGTCAGTTTCTGAATATTGCTCTACATATTTTCAATATATACAGTTTCAATCAAAACACTGATACAATTGCTTGTATAAGTTAAAAAACTGATACAAAATCTGCATATTATAATACATGACTTGATACATAGTCTGTTCAATTTGAAGAACCATATGGGAGGAACTTGCCTTACATGACTAATGGAACAAAATAGAAATCCAATTTTTAAAAAATCCATGGCCGCATCCAGAAACCAAAGAAGAGAAAATGCATATTGGAAAATATTAAATCTAAATAAAACAAAAATTTTATTTTACATAAGTGAGATAAATTCCAGGACAGCTAAGAATCTAAGATAAGGAAGATTCTTTTTTAAACAAGATACAAAAAAACAAAATGTGCTGTTTCCCCACATTAACTTCAGTGCATTGAAAGATAGCGCGAAGAAAGAGGAAAGAAAGCTCTGAACTGAGATATTCGCAATGCATACACAAATGCATATATTCTTCTTACTGATAAATTTTTAGAAAACAAACAATCCTATGTAAGAATGACAACTTACAGAGTAGGAAACCTGAGGGGCCAATTAACTTAGGAAAAGATGTTTAAATTCTCTGTTATTGTGGTTTCGTTGCTAAGTTGTGTCCAACTCTTTGCAACTGCATGGACTGTAGCCCACCAGGCTCCTCTGTCCATAGGATTTCTCACACATACCTGAGTGGGTTGTCATTACCTCCTCCAGGGAATCTTTCCAACCCAGGGACCAAACTCGGGTCACTGTCATTAAGGAAATGCAATTAAAACTACAGAAAATCACTTGTCAAACTGGTGAAAGTTTAAAAATCTGCTAGCTCTAAGTTTTGTGATAATGTATACAAACCGTACTTCCTATGCATTCCATTTACATCCTGGTAGGAGGTAAGTTGGTCATTATTTTCTAGGACAATTTATGAATATCAAGTAAATGTCAAGATTCTCATCTTCTACTACCCAGCAATTTCACTTCAAAATAAATATTATAAAAGCAACATATTTCATAAAAAAAAAAAATTAGAAGAAACTAAACATACTATTGGTAGGTGAATGGATAAATAAGGGTGGTTTTTATTGTGTTACATTATTTAATAGTCTACATAAACTTTAGCAATGTGACAAACAAGTTGTTTATGGATAGTTATTTATTTATAAAGTTATAAAGAAATTCAGAGCAAGTATTAAGTATTAAGTTCATGATCATGTTATTTCTGGGGAGGGGTGGAAAGGGAGATGCAACGAACATCAACTGTTTCATTCCATTTATGAGAAAAAATTAAAACAAATAGGGAAAATGTTGAGATTTGATAAGATGGGTAACAAATACATTTGTATTATTCATTTATATATTTAAAATATATCATAATATAAAGAAAGCATTTTCCTTCAACATTCAAGTTTTATTTTTAAGGAAATAAGAAAAGGATTCTGACATGTCAGTTCAGCTACCTTGCAGTTAGAGCTGTTTTTCAATGCGAGCTTATTTTTGTGGTGATGGTGATGCAGTATGAGGAATCTAAGCCCCCTGATGGGGGTCGGTTTGGGGGAGGGGTCAAACCCCTGCCCCTGCAGTGGAAGTCCACGTTCTTAATCACTGGACCTCCAGGGAAGTCCTTCTTTGTTTTTTGCTTTTTAATGATTACTTCTAGCACTTTCTCATAAGAACTAGAATTTTCTTTCATTTTGGTTTTCCTTTTTGAGAGGCAGTAACATATCTTTAAATTTCTAGAGGCATGCAACCTATTAAAATTTTGTTTCCAGAGCCCTGTAATATCATTGGAGGTTTTCTCCCCATTGTATTTTCTGTTATCTGCTTGGTTGTAGAGCCACTCATCTTACACCTCCTCTGCCGCTGCTGCTGCTAAGTCGCTCCAGCCGTGTCCGACTCTGTGCGACCCCAGAGACGGCAGCCCACCAGGCTCCCCCGTCCGGGGGACCTACTCTAGCCCAATCAAAAAAAGAGCCAAGATAAAGAAATTATAATTGTATCCTTTGTACAAAAACCATACGGTTCTGCTGACCAGATTCCTCCATCTCAGGCTTCATTCTTTCTCACACCACTACCTGCCATTTTAATGTAATACATTTGAACCCCATTTACAAATAATCATATGAAATTATGCACTGAGTCTGTAGAAAAAAAATTTAACCACAGTTCGTCAGGAACTTGGATCAGATGGCAAGAGCCACTTCTCTCACATTGTCATCAGTTTTCACCAAACAAAATTAGTTAATGTGTAAGAAGCACTTTTTAAATTTTTTTAGTTGGTGGAAAATTGCTTTACGATGTTGTGTGGATTTCTGCCATACAACAATGCAAATCAGTCACAATCCTCTGCATCCCATAGGCTTTGAGTTTGTGTCTTTGCATTGTCATTGGTTTCTAGGTAATTTTTGAATTCCTCTTTGATTTTCTCAGTGGCTCCTTGGCTATTTAGAAATGTATTGTCGCCCTCCACGTGTTTGTGTTTTTTATAGTTTTTCCCCCCTGTAATTGGTATCTGATCTCACAGCTTTATAGTCAGAAAAACTGCTTGGTACAATTTCAATTTTCTTAAATTTACCAAGGCTTGATTTATGACCCAAGATGTGATCTATCCTGAGAATGTTCCTTGTGCACTTAAGAAAATAAAGTGTCTCTGGATGGAATGTCCTGGAGATATCAGTTAGGTCTATTTCCTCCAGTGTGTCGTTTAAAGCTTGTGTTTCCTTTTTAATTTTCTGTCTGGATGATCTGTTCAGTGGTGTCCGTGGGACTATTAAAGTCTTCCCCTATTACTGCGGCACTATCATTTTCCCCTTTTACAGTTGTTAGCATTTGCCTTATGTACTGAGGTCCTTCTATGTTGGATCCACATATATTATAATTGTATCTTCTTCTAGGATTGAGCCCTTGATCGTTAGGTAGTGTTTCTCCTCGTCTTTTACGATGGTCTTTAAGTCTGTCTCATCCGATATGAGTGTTGCAGCTCCAGCTTCCTGATTTCCATTTGCATGGAATGACTTCTTCCAGCTCCTCACTTTCGGTCAGAATGTGGCCCTAGGTCTGAAATGGGTCTCTGGTAGACAGCATATATAGAGGTCTTGTTTTTGTATACATTCAGCCAGTCTGTATTTTTTGGTTGGGGCACTTAGTAATTTACATTTAAAGATAATTATTGATAGTAAATATCAACAACCTCAGATATGCAGATGATACCCCTCTAATGGCAGAAAGTGAAGAGAAACTAAAGAGCCTCTTGATGAAGGTGAAAGAGGAGAGTGAAAAATCTGGTTTAAAACTCAACATTCAGAAAACTAAGATCACGGCATCTGGTCCCAAGACTTCATATCACATAGATGGGGAAACAGTGGAAACAGTGATAGAATTTCTTTTCTTGGGTTCCAAAATCACTGCAGATGGTGACTGCAGCTATGAAATTCAAAGATGCTTGCTCCTTAGAAGAAAAGATATGACAAACCTAGACAGCATATTAAAAAGCAGAGACATTACTTTGCTGACAGAAGTCAATCTAGTCAAAGCTATGGGTTTTCCAGTGGTCATGTATGGATGTGAGAGTTGGACTATAAAGAAGGCTAAGCACCAAATAACTGATGCTTTTGAACTGTGGTGTTGGAGAAGACTCTTGAGAGTCCCTTGGACTGCAAGGAGATCCAACCAGTCCATCCTAAAGGGAATCAGTCCTGAATATTCAATGGAAGGACTGATGCTGAAGCTGAAACTCCAATACTTTGGCCACCTGATGCAAAGAGCCGACGCATTGGAAAAGACCCTGATGCTGGGAAAGATTGTGGGTAGGCAGAGAGGGGGGCAGCAGAAGATGAGATGGTTGGATGGCATGAGTTTGAGCAAACTTCGGGAGATAGTGAAGGACAGGGAAGCCTGGTGTGCTGCAGTTCACGGTGTTGTGAAGAGTCAGACACGACTTACAGTGACTGGACAATGACAACGTGATCTTACTGCCATTTGCTTTTTGATTTGGGGCTTTTTTGTATGTCTTTTCTTTCTCTTGTGTTTCCTGTCTAAAGAAGTTCCTTTAGCATTTGTTGTAGAGCTGGTTTGGTAGTGATGAATTCTCTTAACTTTTGCTTATCTGTGAAGCTTTTGATTTCTCTGTCAGATCTGAATGAGATCCTTGCTGGGTAGAGTAATCTTGACTATAAGTTTTTTCCTTTCATCACTTTCAGTATATCCTGCCCCTGCCTTCTGGCCTGCAGAATTTCTGCTGAAAGATCAGCGGTTAACCTAATGGGGAGTCCTTTGTGTGTGATTTGTTGCTTTTCCTTTGTGGCTTTTAATATTTTTTCCTTGTGTTTAATATTTGTTAGTTTGGTTAATATGTGTCTCGGCGTTTTTCTTTTTGCATTTATCCTCTATGGGACCCTCTGGGCTTCCTGGACTTGGGAGGCTGTTTCCTTTCCCAGGTTAGAGAAGGTTTCAGCTGTAATCTCCTCAAATATTTTCTCATACCCTTTCTTTTTCATTTAAGTTCAAGCACGTTCTGAAAGATCTACATTTTTTACTCCCATACCCCACATTTTGTATTTTTGATGTGACATTTTACATCTTCATGTTTATCCCCTCACTGTTTATTATAGTTATAGTTGCTGCTACAATTTTTGCATTTTAATTTTCATACTAGCTCATGTCAGTGATGAGCCTAGCCTTTACTATTTATTTGCTTTTCCTGGTGGAATTTTCACATTCCTATAGATTCTTTCTTGTTGTAGCCTTTTCTTTTCCACTTATAGAAGACCCTTTAACATTTGTTTTGGGTTTAGTATTGATGCAAGGAGATCCAACCGGTCCATCCTAGAGGAGATCAGTCCTGAGTGTTCATTGGAAGGACTGATGCTGAAGCTAAAACTCCAGTACTTTGGCCACCTGATGTGAAGAGCTGACTCATTGGAAAAGACCCTGATGCTGGGAGAGATTGAGGGCAGGAGGAGAAGGGGACGACACAGGATGAGATGGTTGGATGACATCACCAACTCAATGGACATGGGTTTGAGTAAACTCCGGGAGTTGGTGATGGACAGGGAGGCCTGGCGTGCTGCAGTCCATGGGGTCGCAAAGAGTCGGACACGACTGAGCGACTGAACTGAACTGAGTATTGATGACCTCTTAGTTTTTGCTTGCTTGAGAAGTTCTATACCATCTTTCAGTTCTCAGTGATAATCCTGCTGGGTAGAGTGTCCTGAACTGTATGCTCTTCCCTTTAGCACTTTGAATGTCATGACAGTCCCTTTATTCTTGCAAAGTTTCTGCAGAAAAATTAGCCTTAAATGACTTTTTGTTTTTCTCTTGCTGCCTTTAGAATTCTCTCTTTAACTCCTGTCATTTTAATTGTTGATGTGGGTCTGTTTGTGTTCACCTTATTTGGGATCCTATGTGCTTCTTGTACCTGGAGATACATATTTATCTATATATAGGTGTATAATCTTTATAGGCTTCCTTGGAGGTTCAGATGGTAAAGCATTTGCCAGCAGTGCAGGAGACCCAGGTTTGATCCCTGGGTCAGGAAGATCCTCTGGAGAAGGGAATGGCTACCAATTTGGTATTCTTGACTGGAGAATTCCATGGATAGAGGAGCCAGGCAGGTTTTTTTTTAATATATATGTATATGTATATACATATGTGTGTGTGATTCTTCAGATTTGGGGAGTTTTAGCCATAGTTCAACCAAATATATGTTTAATAACCTTCTCCCTCTCTTCTTCTGGGACTTCTATAATGCAAATATTTATGTGTTTGCTATTATCCCATAGATTGCTTTGAATGCATTTATTTTTTAATTTGTTTCTCTTTTGCTATTCTGATTCAGTGATTTTCATTATTCTATCTTCCAGATCACACACATTCTTCTGTATCACTTGCCCTGCCTGCGTGCTCAGTCATATCTGACTTTTCACAAGACTTTGGACTATAGCCCGCCAGGCTCCTCTGTCCATGGGATTTTTCAGGCAAGAATACTGGAGTGGGTTGCCCTTTCCTTCTCCACAGGATCTTTCCAACCCAGGGATCGAACCCATACCTTCTGTGTCTCCTGCACTGCAGGCAGATTCTTTACCTGCTGAACCATCGGGGAACCTTAGTCAGCTGTTAATACCTTCTAGTTTGTTTCTATTTCAGCTTTAATTTATTTATTGTATTCTTTAGCTCTGACTGCTTCTTTGGTCTTTAGTTCTGAAACTAGTTCTTTATATTCTCTCGTTCCCTATTAAGCTTCTCACTGTGTCCATCTATCTTTCCTGTTATTTATTTAGCATCCTTATTACTAATGCTTTGATTCTTTATGTAGTAAACTGTGTATTTCTGTTTCATTATTTATTTTTTTTTCAGGAGTTTTCTGTTGAGCTTCCATTTGAGATCAGTTCCTGCACCTTCTCATTTTGCTTAGCTGTCTCTGTCTTTCTGAATTTAGGTGAAACAGTTGCCTGTTGTGGCCCTTGAGGGGCTCTCTTTATGTGGGAGTATCCTTGTACCTTTCTCATTACCCAGAGCCTTTGGTGGGAGAGCTGGATTTGACTTGAAAATAAGTCAGTCTTTGGTCAGGGTTTACTGGCATCTATCCTCTTTGTAGGGGTGAGGCTGGCGATGGGCTAGGGCTGAAGCCAAGCGTGGATCAGGGTCTGTCCACTGCTCGGGGCCGGGGCCATGACTGCTACACCGGGGGTGGGGTCTGATCCCAAGTTGTTGGAACAGAATCTCTGAGGGTCAGCTTTGACCCAGCTCTGTTCCTTTTGTTAGGTAGTTGGAATAGGAAAAAGGAGTCCAGAATGACAGCACTTGGGGCTAGCCCGGTTTACCTAGGGCAGGCCCAGGGGGAGGGGGGTGGGACATAAGGGCCAGGCCTCTTTCTTCTCGTCCATCATTTGGGTCAGCATGCCCTCACACCTCAAGGATGTATTTTCCTTTATTTTTGAAATAAAACTGAGCTGTAACACTGGTCCGTCCGAGAGCTGTAGCACTGGTCCGTCCAAGGGCTGTAACACTGGTCCGTCGCTTCAAACTTTTGTTGTGATGAGACAGAACCGAGGAAATCACACACTCGCCCGACACTTTCAAATGCATGTTCTCCCCTCCCCCAGCAGCAGTGCCCTTGCCCCTGAAGAAGCATTATTGGAGCGAGAAGCATGTGTGCAGCCCTTGGCTGGTTAAGGGGTGAGGCCTTAACCCCCAACAGCAGACAGAGGTCCAGACGGGCTCCAGTGTTTCACCCATGCAAGTGTCAGCAGTGGCTGCCCCTGCCCTGCTCACACACGGCTTGAGGCCGGAGTCTCCTTTGCTGCTCACGAACGATCACTTCCTCAGGTCTCTGCTGCCCCAGGGTGTACCTGATGGACTGCCTGCAGAGAGGGCAGCCGTCCACCCTCCCTGCGTCTGCACTAGCGGCGGCTGCCCCCATCCCCCTCCAAGCCTCCCCGGTCTCAGCCACCTCTAGGCCCCCTGGCCAAGCACCCCCCAAGAAGCTGTAGCCCTCAGCCCAGTGGGGAGCTGTGACGTGAAGCGGGAAGGGCTGGAGCACTTGTGGAGCTTAGGAGGGGCGAGCGCCGGGGCCGGCCTGGGACACCTGGCAGCCCTGAAGCGGTCCGCATCTGCCCTAAGTGCCCTGCCTCAAGGAGAAGTCAGGGCAGAGTCCAGGCCTCCCCTGGGCCTCCTGTTAGTCCCAGAACCCTCCCAAATACTGAGGGGAGGGTTCCAAACACTCATCTTCCCCCAGTGAAACCCCAGGAATCCTGTGCCCACTCTTTGGCTCAAACTGCGCCCTCCCTGGCCGGGATCTCCTGCTGTGTAATTCCCCTTTCCTTCAGAGGTCCTGACGGGGCCCTCTCTTCCCTTCCCACCCTTTTCCTCCTGGCTTTTTCTTACAGCCTATTTGTGCAGGAGCCTTCGGCCAGTTTCCAGTTTAGATTTCAGGGAGAATGGTTCCACAAGTAGACCTATTTTTGAGGTGAGTTCCATGTCCCCCTACTCTGCCCTCTTGATCAATCTCCTTCAGTAGGTCTTGATGAAGTTCAGCAATCATTTATTGAAAATTAAGACTCAACTGTTCTTGCTCTTCCTCTCCTCTCCAATTCTTTCTGTCACAGGACTGAGGAAAACAATTAGCCCCCTCTAGAGACACAAAGAAAGGGAGGTTAGGGAGCAATGTGTCAAATTCCGTGTAGCCCAAGTTCTGTTAGGCTCTTCCTGGTCCGGTGCCCTTTGCAGTTCTGGTTGCAGGGCGGATTTTGCTGCTCCCTCAAACACGTAGTTACACTGCTTTCACTTCCCGGAGCAGTACAGACTGTCCTTGTTCCTGTCCACGGTGCTTTCCTGGAAACCTTTCCACATAAGGATCGGTGGTGACACACATCCCTTTCCCTCATAAGAGCGGCATTGTTACTGAGCGTCAGAGTCCTAAAGGTCTTCCCAGGTGGTGCGAGTGGTAAAGAACCTGCCTGCCAACGCAGGAGATGTAAGAGACTCAGGTTTGACTCTGGGTGGGGAAGGCCCCCTGGAGGAGGGCATGGCAACCCACTCCAGTGTTCCTGCCTGGAGAACCCCATGGACAGAGGGGGCTGGTGGGCTACAGTCCATGGGGTTGCACAGAGTAAGACATGACTCAGTGACTAACAGACTTCAGAATAGATTCAGCAGAACTTGGATAAAGACAGGACACGGTAGATAAAAAATATCTTCAAAATCTTTGTTACTCCTTCCATTAAGAGATTCTGTCCTCTCCTTGAATCTCAAAAGTCTCAGTGCCTTGCTTGATCAATGTGGCAAAGGTGTCTTACTGAGATGCATGAGGCCAGCTCATAAAAAAGTCTGGCAGTTTCCTCCAGGGTCTCTTGGAACAATTATTTTTATTACTCAGTGTCTGGGCTGTGATAAAACCCAAGAAACCCTGCAAAGAGATCCACATGGAGAGGAACAAAGGCCCCCCCAACCAACAACCCAGCTAAGCTCTCAGCCACACAGCACTAGCAGTGAGATGGAACGTTCAGCGTGACTGAGCTTTCTTGAGCTACGCCAGTTGACACTGGGTGGAGCAGAGAAAAGCTGACTCGGTTAGGTCTTACCCATGTTGCAGGTTTGACAGCAATTAATAAAGTAATAATAGATTATTGTTGTTTTATTAAATTATTTTTTGAGGTATAGTTGATTAACAATATTGTGTTAGTTTCAGGTATACATAAAAATGATTTAGTTATATATTTTTTGTTCTTTTTCATTAAAGGTTAGTTGAATATAATTCCCTGTGCTATACTGTAAGTCTAATCAGTGTTCTGAAGAGGTCATTTTTATGAGAATGTGTAATCCCAAAAATAAGTCTCAAGGGAGAATCTTTTATTTCAGGGAAATCAATATATATTATCTATAAACAAGTGATACATCTATTTAAAGTGTTGGCTAGAATTATTCTATATGTAGATTGCATTTAAACACTTTATTTAGCCTTACAATGTAGCCTATGAAGGCCTCTTTTTTGTCTAAAAGTAGCTAAACTCCTAAGCAAATTGTCGCTTTAATCCATAACTTTGGAGATAAACTATTGCTGGAAAAGCGTGAGCCTAATAGCTGGGTAGAAGTACAACTTTTACACTTACTTTTAGGTCACACTGTTAAATAATTTTGAATACGTAACATTTATTAACTCATTCCTTTTGCACTCCATCCATTTTGTTGGGGAGGATTATGGCAACTATTTTAAAAAGATTTCAGTAAATAGACTCTGAAGTTGAAACTGGAATTATTTATGCTTAATCTTTTCATGCATCAAAAGTTTTGAAGACATAACTCATGGCATTTCTTTAGTGACTCAAGAGTGTGTATTCTTATAGCACTTAACTTTCCATGCGATGGCTTTCATCTTTTCCTGAGTAGCTCAAAATAGAAAAAATACTGGAATCCTTTTTGTCTGCTATCCAGCCAACTGTAAGTGTTCCTTATATGCATAGTGCCTGGCGGGTCTTCAGGAAGAGGGAGAGGCAGGGAGGGCTCCCTTGGAAACCTGCTTCTGCATCACATTAGGGAACAACGTGATGCCGTTCCGCCCAGTCTCTGACTGTGAGTTACAACATGCAAATACAAGCTTGTGTGTGTAGTACAATATGTCCCAGACTGGGGAGATGTCGTTCCAGCAGGCAAAACATGGTTTGAACTACAAGCACGGTTCTTCTCCCACTACCATTAACGCTGCCTTGGTCCCCCACACCAGTCCCATGGCATGACTTTTACTAGCCATCTCCCACTAGCTAGGTTCTACTGCAGAAGCTATGACAGAAAAAGGAACACCATTTGCCATTCTACAACACCGATGATCATAGCACTGAGCAGAGTTTGTCTTTAACTCACTAAGTTATATAGTTTGGGCTTATATATAACATTTGTATATTCTGAGCTCTATAAGACAGAACAGCTGATAGCAGGAGTGATCATATTAAGGACCGTAGTGACGATCACTTAGTTTTGTTGTTATTCAGTCGCTCAGTCGTGTCCAGCTCTTTGGGACCCCATGGACGGCAGCACACCAGTCTTCACTCTTCTTCACTATCTCCATGAGTTTGCTCAAACTCATGTCCATTGAGTCGGTGGTGCCATCCAACTGTCTCATTCTCTGTCGTCCCCTTCTCCTGCCTTCAATCCTTCCCAGCATCAGGGTCGTTTCCAGTGAGTCAGCTCTTCTCATCATGTGGCCAAAGTATTGGAGTTTCAGCTTCAGCATCAGTGCTTCCAATGAACACCCAGGACTGATTTCCTTTATGATGGACTAGTTGGATCTCCTTGCAGACCAAGCTACTCTCAAGAGTCTTCTCCAACACCACAGTTCAAAAGCATCAATTCTTCCGCGCTCAACCTTCTTTATGATCCAACTCTCACATCAGTACATGACTACTGGAAAAAAACACAGCTTTGACTATACGGACCTTTGTCAACAAAATGATGACTTTGATTTTTAATAAGCTGTCTGCGAGTGACCACAAAGACCATGCACTTGACTAAGCATTTTTTTATTATTATGTTCAATTTATTACAACAGCCTTGCATGGTAGTATTGTTCTGCACATTTTGAAGATAGGGAAGTAGAGGTTAAATAATTTTGTAAAGAGTGAATCCAGTATTTCAACTCCATCAGTCACCAAAGGTCCTTCTCTTTCCACAACCCCCACACTTATATTCAAAACCACTATGTTTACTGAAATGTCTTTGAGTGGCCACTACTGTAAGTGGTATTTGGTGGGGATTACATGTGAGTTCCCAAATTTATTTAGAGAGAATGTCTCATCAAAGTTTTCCTGTGGAAGTCCAAACCTTAGGACTTATTTCTTCTTTATCAAAGTCAACTTTATGGTATTAAGATTTATGTAACACTCGTCAAGATGCCTGAAATTGAAGACTCTAGGAGAAAGTGCTGGATCTCAGAATTTCAGGACGGGATTGAATCATTCATTCTACACGGACTATGTAAGCACTGACTTTGACCTTTAGAATATAGCAGGGATGAAACATATACAGCCTTGAACTTGATGAGCCCACAGTGGTACCTCTCCTTTCAAATCCAACGAAACAAAATGCAATAATGTTATGAGGGTTCGGAAAGTGTATTAAAGAGAACAAATGACATTAATCATTTGGAGGCCCCTGAATAGCTAGGTCTGGAAATTGTTGAACTGCTAAATTCAGCACCAGATTATCTTGGAGCAGGTAAAAACATTGATCTCTCCCAGGACTGGCCCTTAAACTCCCTCTTTCAAAACAAATGTCAAAATATCATTCTACTATGAATTCCCAGACAGAAATGGAAGCTCACTGATGCACGTTAAATTCCATCAAAGGATTATAAAGGAGAAAAAATGTAAGAGAAGTTTTGGACATGGTTGGATACTGTTAGATATGGTTAACACATCTTAATTTTGCTTGCAAACCCTCCTGATATTGAATAACAAGGAAAAATTAAGATGTGGTATGGTGCAGCATGCTTTGCCAGAAGCTGTTTAATCTATAACCTATGACATGGACTTTCTTGTCTAATACTTCTTTTTGAAACCTTTCTCAGCTATACCCCCACATAACTATAATGCATCATACTATTTATTCCTCCTGCTCTCTGCTTCCAACTCACATGTCTCCTTCAAGTTAAGGAAATGGGCTTCCCCTGGAGGAAAGATATTGCTGACAACTCCAAAGTGAAGACAGTTCTAATGGGAATACCTTGGCACTATTGCAGGGGGCTGCCAATGTGGCTGTTTCTGGTGATCAATTAGGAACTGGCAGATGTTAAATTGACATATGTTAGGAAATAGCTTTCAGAGACTCATGTTTCAAAATGTATAAAAGAAAAAACAGATGATACCACTTTTTTTGGCTTAAGCTGGATATCTAGAAAATCACACCAGATGTGTTAAGATGTTTCTCTTTAGAAACATTTTCTGTTTCCTGAGAAGGAATGAGCAAAAGCAGAAGTGACATATAGGCTCCTCAAAGTGAGCTCTGGTCTTCTTTTATAAATTTTAAATTTCACTTGTGATTAAAATATTTGACCAAAATTAACAGGGGAAAAAAAACAATAAATTCAGTGTTTTTATAATTGGTGTAGATTTTATAAACTGATGAATTATTCAGTTCTTCATATAGACTGGTCAGTGGGGGAATCTAAATAGAATCTTAAGGGAAAACACTTCTTGGAATATGAAAAACAGTGGGATAAGATAACTTACTCAGTTCAATAATAACTGAGATGCTAATCTCACCCCTCTGACGTTTTTATCTTAAATGATTCATCCTCACATAGGAGAGGTGTTAACACAGAAAAGCATGCTTAGGAAGTTGGCGTTCTCACCGCACAGATCGCAGCTTAACGAGGACATTGATTGTTTCCCCCTGTCTTCTCATTCTTCTGCTTCAGGTGACGGCAAGCGCAACATCCTTTTTCCAAACTCTATGCAGCTGTTCTCCACAACTGCTCGCTGGTCTCCAGGGGTGAGTAGTGATCTTTGACTGGCCAATCAGCGGGTTCTAATCTCATAGCTGCAACAACTAACTTAGTGTTGGGCACACGGCTCAAGTTAGGCCAGTGAGACATGCTCTCAGAACTCGGGACGTGTGTGTGTGTGTGTGTGTGTGTGTGTGTGTGTGTGGGCGGGCGCACATGCTCGGTCGCTCAGGCGTGTCTGACTCTTTGCCACCCCATGCACCATAGCCTGCCAGGCTCCTCATGGGATTCTGCAGGCAAGGATACTGGATCGGTTGCCATTTCCTCCTCCAGGGGACCTACCTGACCCAGGGATTGAACCCACACCTCTGCAACACATGGTAGGGTCATAAAAAAAAAAAAAAGGACTTCTCTTCCTATTGTAATTCAACTTGTTGGATATAATCGTTGGTCTCATAAAAGACATTCTACCACCATGAAAGCAAGGTCTATTTGAGAATTAAGCCAAAACAGAGGAAAGAAAGGGGTGGAGGTGGGGAGGGACTGGTAAAGATTGGGTCCTGGTGGTATCTTTTCAGCCTGCGCATCTAACCTGTTCTTAAACTTCTCAGTTAGTTAAGCTAATGCCCCCTCTATAACACCAGTTTGCACTGTTTCATTCATTTGCCGTCAAGAGAGCATGGCAGCTACATGAGAAACTGCTTCAGACTGAGGGAATTCGGGGCGTCCCTTGGAAGAAGTAGTATCGGGCACGAACTTGAGGGAACTAGACTGGAGTGAGCAGAGGTGGAGAGAGGAGCCTTGCTAGCACAGCAGCCTCGGGGTCACTCTGACACGGGAAGTTGTTTCAGGGCCACCGTCTCGGCATCCACGAAGAACTCCAGGTTGGGTCTCGAACCCAGTTACCCTGTGTGGACTCCAAACAGCCCTGCTGATGGCTCACGTTTCATGAGGTGGGATGTGCTCTGCTAAAAAAACGGATGTGCTTCCTCGTGAGCGGACACAGCCGGGCGCCTGCGTGGACAGAGCCTGTGTACAGTAGTGATGGAGACACGGACAGAGGGACCAGCCTGGGGGGCGGTGAGCCCACACCCTGGTCTGAAAATCCTGCCCCACCAGGGGGGAACTGCAATACTTCCCTGCGAGCATCGTGGTTGCTCAGGACGAACCGTGGCAATCTAGACTGGCTACGAAAAGGTCACCGCTGAGGACGGTGGCTTTGTAGCATTTTTGAACAGAGGAAGAAAGGTATGTTATATCAGAACACATATACAGAACACACACACCCACACATATACAGATAAAAAAACCCAAAGTTCACAAAATAGGACTTATCTTCACTGGTGCTTATGAACTCTGAAATTTTTTATTCTGTCATTCTACATTCTATTTCTTTCTCTATTTTTGAATGCCAGTTGAGCCCACTGAATTGATTTTGTAGCCCACTTTCTAACTAACAGGTTTAAAAACACTGACCTGAGAGGGCTGCGGAAAGGACCAGCCAGTGTCCCGTAGGCGACCACACTGGCCTCAGCAGGCTGCCGCGGCATCGCCCGGCCAGGAACTGCAGCCTCCCACTCACTGTCACTTATTTTTATGTAGGCCATGTAGTCATGAGATTCAACATTTAAAAAACGTAAAAGAACGCACAGTGACACTGTCGCTCCCGTTCCTGCCTCTCAGCCACCCAGCTCCCCTCCTCAAGGGCAATCAGTGTTACTACTTTCTTCTGTCCCTGTCAAAGACATCCGCGGCATATACAAGTATAAAGACTTATTATTTCCCCTTGTTTTACATACAGAATAGTGTGGTTACAGCATTGTTCCAGACCTTTCTCATCTCCCCTTAGCATATCTTGGTAATTATTCCACCAATAACAAAAAAAAGATTATTTCACCGTATCTTATGCCATTATTTACTGAGTCAGACACCCACTGACTACATATTTAGATTGTTTCCAATGTTTTCCTCTTACAGACACTAATGTATTGAATAATTGACTCATCATTTGCTGACTCATCATTTTCCACATATGAGAATACTGATACTCATATCCTTAGAATTGCTGAGCTAAAAGGTACATATGTTTGTAATTCTGATATTGTCAAATTGCCTTCCAGAAACTGTTGCTCCAGTTTGTCCTAGGCTTATACTTGCATGTTCTTAAAAGTAGTGTTAATAACCTTCCCAGTGTTTGCCAGTGATTAGAGGAAAAATGGCTCTCGACGTGGTTTTCATTTACATTTTTATTATGAAAAAGATTGCGCATTTTTCCTATATACTTAAGAGCCAATGGTATGTTTCCTGTTACCCTTTTTTCACGTCCTCTGCATCTACTTTGAAGAGCAACCATCAACTGCCAAGTCAAGTAAGCACAGGTACTGGGCTTAGCAGGGCTGAATAGCAAGTAACTGTGTGTGCATTTAACAAAAGTTATACCCTTGCAGAGCGTTGTGCAAAGTACTAGCAGGTAGAAAAAATGTATCCTAGTTATCATTCATCTATGTGGAGGCAACCTAATTATTTCAGCCACTTTCACAGCTGACACACCCTCAAAGTCCAAACAACCTCTAGTTCAATGTCAGTTTAGATTGCAGATGAAATAATTGCAAATAACTGCAACTGACATACTGCACTGGGTGATGCTGACGCAAAGATGAATAAGACAGAGTTTCGAGGGGAAAAATACAGCAACAAAATTAAAGCTGTCTGCACTGAAGGTTGTCCCTGGTACAACGGAGGATAAAGCTGGAAGTGGCCAGTTCTGCTGGGGTGGAAAATTCACTCAAGGAGTCATGACAGATCAGTTCTCAGAACCCTTCCCTGAGAGGGCTCCTTGACTACAAGACCCTCTCCACCTCACCATCCTTGCCTGAATTCTTGAAACTTACCAATTTTCTCACCAGGAATCCTAACTTCACTCATTTCTTCAAATCACTTGCCCCATTTGCTTTGCATTGGTCACTTTTTGTCCTTCTAAGTTGTAACCATCTGAAAGGCAAGAATTAGATCTTACTTATACCCAAGCATGGGCAAAGTAGGCTTTCAGTAGATATTCTTGAGTGGATGAAGGAGAGAACGGATGAGTTCATTCCTTCCAAAATGTCTGGTCTGGTGGCACTTATCCTACTCACCACGTTATTGATCAGCCAGAGTCACTCTCTGCAGGTGCAATGCTCCACAGACATCAAAGCCGGCCCTGAGCTCCGCTCAAGCCATTGAGGGGCCTGTCTCCCCGTAGGGTGTCTATGGAACAATCCTGACTATGGCATATTATCAGGACCCTAGATTATCAGATGAAATGGCTTTATCTGGGTAAAGGAGGTATGTTAGTTTTTATAATGTCTCAAGGAGTTATTTAATTCACAGTTTTGGAATACAGCTAAATAATAAAAGTGCTTGCTAAACTGCCAGTTTGGGTGTATGGTCACGCATGCGTGTGTGTGTGCGCGCAGTCATGTCCAGCTCTTTGTGGCCCCAGGGGCTACGGCCCACCAGGCTCCTCTGCCCATGGATTTCCCAGCAAGAATACTGGAGTGGGTGCCATTTCCTACTCCAGGGGATCTTTCCGATCCAGGGATCAAACCCACGTCTCTTGCATCTTCTACGTTGGCAGGCGTATTCTTTACCACTAGTACCACCTGGGAAGTCCCTTGTTTATGTATATATAACTCAAATGTTTCCTAGGATTTATTTATGAAAATAATGAACATGTCTAATATAAGGTATGGTCTTATAACCATTAATCTCACTTTACCTGGGAGTGAAATACATATAACTGCATATACACATATAAATGTTAGAAGGTGAATGACTGAAACTTCTCTTACAGGTGTCTGATCTTCAAAGAGACCACAAGCGTGGACCACCATCCAGAAGGTCCATGATTCGATCTTTAAGCCTTGAGTTTAAGGACTCTTAGAGACTCCCTTACAGACCCAGGGATCGAACCCAGCTCTCCCGCTTTGCAGGCAGATTCTTCACCATCTGAGCCACCATGGAAGCCCTTATATTTTAGTACAGTGCAAAAATTGAGACTAGGAAGAAGAAAACTACTTTCTTATAGAAGAAATTTAGTTTCTCTGAGTTTTTTCCCTCTTCTCTGTAAAAATTCCTTTTAGTTGCCCGATCCAAGTTATGACTTGGTAACTAAGGCTTCCAGCAGGAATTAACAAACAGAAATCTTTATCTTTTGGCTATTTCTGAGTCAACGGGAGCTAAAAATTCAAAATGTGCTTTTCCCCATGTTTCTCATTCACAGTTAGATTTTGCTATCACTGTTGTTAATGGCAATGTGAGATAAGAAATCTCTTATATGGAAAGTTTTAAAGCTTTATATTCTTGCTTCTTTGTTTTCCTATTTATTTATTATTTTGACTAAAGTAAGTTTGCCTCACTTCCAACAATGAAGTTACTTTTCAAAGTTTCACCTGTTACTTATTTGAGACTATAAAGGGTCCAAGAACCACGCTGAAACTCATAAATATTATACCAATGCTCACACCTGCCAGGCCAGCTACCATATATAACCCTCATGTTGTACCCAGTAGGTCAACCCACAGACCTCAAATGACAGCTATATGGTCCATTCCAAGTGCCCTGTGTGGCCAGGAAAAGTCTAGGTATGCTAGATATATGGCCATTGATTCTCTTCTGTACTCAGGATGTCCTCACATTAACAAAGCAAACCCACAGCAAATATTTCAACATTCTTTGACTGTACTTCAAAGTTTGGAAGGGAAACTTTGGTTTAAAAAAATACTCATTCTGGTGAAGCTCAAAATAGCCTGAAACCATAAGATTTGGGGAAATTTTGGCTCTTATTTTAGGTTAAAAATGCTCCCAGATGAAAGAGAATCTGGGGTTATAAAAATATCTCATTTATCTCTGTGACATTTATAGAGTATTTTTATTAGATATAATTTCATTTCTGTTAATGTAGGTTCTCAACTCCATCAAATGCTTAATGCAATAAAACTTTTAAGGCCATATTTATTGTCAGAGGTATGCAAACCATTTTTGATGGTAATATTTTTAAAAGCTTCACTAAAGTCATGATGAGAGATGCTCTCTGCCTGACAATACTAAAAACTGATACACTCTTACATCTGCCGTCCCTCCTCGTTTGCAATATCCAATTAAAATAAAACAAATATGACATTAAATCTTGAAGGCAATAAGACACCAGGGGTGTTCACAAATCCCATGATTGGATAGTCAGTTACATGTGAGTACATGTTTGGTTGAAACATTTCCATCATAAAAACAAGGAATCAAAGATGAGTAACAGCTCTAATTTGGTTTCAATCATACAGCTTCTCCTTTTCCAAGAATATTCGGTACTAGAAAAAGTACTTTCAAAGGCTTTATACTTAAAACTGTGGCAAAGGCAATGCTTTGTGTTCACCTACTCTATTTCGTTTTCTCTTCCTGAACGTGACAGAAAACAGCATCTTACAATACTCCTTGTGGCCAGTTGTGGCCATGCAGCCAATTCTGGCCACGAGCCCGTAACTGGGGTGGAAGGTGCCCCTAGCACAGCACTTACGGCCACCTACTGAGATGACAAAACCAGAAGATGGGAGCTGCCTGAGTCACAACACAGTAGATAGTATTATTCTTGCATTATGAACAGGAAATAAACTTTTGTCGTGTTGAGTCATGGGGATTTCAGGATTAATTTGCCACTGCAAGATAACCTAGCCTGTTCTAAGCGTCCTAATCATCAAAACAAATTTTCAGTATAAATAGTGGAAAAAATTATTTGATTGGGACTAATCTTAAAAAGAAAAATTATGGAAATCAGTTTATTTTCTCTTAATGGTTAATAAAGTATAAATTATAAGGTTCTATTGGGCTTCCCTGGTGGCTCAGATGGTAAAGAATACGCCTGCAATGAGGGAGACCTGGGTTTGATCCCTGGGTTGGGAAGATCCCCTGGAGAAGGGAAGGCTACCCACTCTAGTATTCTTGCCTGGAGAATCCTCATGGACAGAGGAGCCTGGCAGGCTACAGTCCTTGGGGCTGCAAAGAGTCTGACACGACTGAGTGAGTTTCACACACACAATGTTATATTAATAATTGTGCTTAAAATAGAGAATGAATCAAATGTTGGGTTATTGCCATCTTTCCCTTAAAGGACTCATACATGGCTACTAGTCTTCAAAATTTACTCTAAGGATGGAGTTATGTCCCTTTATAATCTTTTAGGCTTACTAAATTGATATATAATACACATCCTAAGGATTTCTCTTAGGTAAAATGTGAAATTTAACCATTGGAGGGACGTTTTATTTTTTTAAAGTTAGCAAATATTTAAATTAAGTTCTTGGAAAATTCTTTTGGGCATTTTAGAAAACTTGGTATATAAACAAATATTTTACATACTTTTTAAAAAGAATAGGTATTATCATTTTTATTGAACTTCAGGATATTTCCTAATTCCAATTAATTTTAAGTGAATTACAAATAAATTGGAATTTATTTCAGGCTGCTCAGCTAAAAACAGTGAAAAGCAATCTCTTGTTTAGCACAAATAAGCCCAGAACAGAGGGTCTGACAGGTTAGATTTCATCCCAGAGAGTATGATACAGAAAAAGAAAGCAATTACAGCAAATGGCATAGAGATATTATGAAAGCTTTAATACACAGAAATTATAATATATAACCAATACATTAAACAAGTATCTCTATAGACAGCACTAAAAACCCATAGTGATAGAGTCCTTGTTTATATGTGTTTCATGTTTTATAAAAATGTTCTAGCCTATCTGATGACATATTTTTGATGCTAATACTTTGAAAAACATTCTTTGGCAAGGGGAATAATTCTGTCATTTTCATTATTTCATTTCCCCAGAGGAAAGTTCTTTTTTTAAACATTCTTCATTCTTAGATAAACTTCATGATGAGCACACAGATTTTATCCTTCACTAGTTATACATAAATCTTGTATTTCTGGCGCACTTCACTTCCTTTAAAGGATTCCAGAAGTTTTGTGAAATCCAGAAAATGCGTTATACAATTTCAGTATATTTTGATTCTCAACTCAAATGGATTGGAAAACATCCTCTATTTTCCAAAGCACTATAACTGGCAAATGCAAAAGGATGTATTGTACAAATTTCATGCAAATGTTGATTAGATCATTTGACCCATTAAACTCAATTTTAATTTCACATAAAAATTTTAGAAGTTTGTATATGTTGCTAATTTGTTATGAACATTAATGAGTTACAATTAGTCTAATTACTGTTAATTTAATATATTGAATAAGTATTACAGTAACATAATTTTAAACTCAATAACTTTAGAAGGTATGCAGAATGTGAAAGCCAGCCTTCTGTCCATAGTCCTCATCTGCCAAGAGCCTGCTCTCCTCTGTAGGTAACTACTGTTCTTAGATTTTTATGAATCATTCCAGTATATTATATATGCATTGTTGCTGTTTTATTTAGTCGCTAAAGTCGGCCTATTTCGCAACCGCATAGACTGTAGTCTGCCAGCTTCCTCTGTCCATGGGATTCTCCAGGCAAGAATGTTGGAGTGGGTTGCCATTTCCTTCTAGGGAAGATCTTCCCAGCCCAGGGACCCGACTGGCGTCTCCCGCTCTCCTGTTAGCACTGTGCCACTATGAGCACTGGAGCGGGTACAAACATAAACCCGTGAAGCCTCCCTTGGTAGACTACTTGTCCACTCTGCAGCCTAAACAAGCCTCACCAGGCTCAGCGTCTGGAGACACTGGTCCCTTGGCATCTTTCCTGTTTTTCCTGTCTCTCTGGTTACTCTTTTTAATTCTCACCTGCAGACATGGCTTCCTTTGCATGTCTATAACAAACAACTTCTGTTTTCACGTGGCATGTTCTTCCCCAGTGAAGATTATCTATACCCATTTGGGTGTAAATGTAAGTATTGGCATCAAAGTAATTTGTGGACTAAGTAAGCCTTTTCAGAAGAGATGAGTCTTCAGGATAAGGAGGATTTAGCTAGAAAAGAAAAAGAATCCCTGGGTCGGAAAGATCCCCTGGAGGAGGAAATGGCAACCCACTTCCAGTATTCTTGCCTGGAGAATCCCCTCTTGCTAGACAGAGGAGCCTGGCAGGCTACAGTCCATGGGGTTGCAAAGAGTCGGACACGACTGAACACACATGCGCAAGGATATTTCTAAATGGAGGGAAGTAGAAAGAAATACAGATAAAAGAGGGACAAAATTTGCAAATAGTGATCAGCTCAGTGTCTAACAGTAAATATTTGTTGTGAATATTGATTGAAACGATGAATATTATAAAAGGCATTTTTAACAGAAAATAAGGAATTATTTTGCTAAATCATCCATGCAAATTATACAATCTGAATGAAATTAAATGAAACCTATAAGAATTGGATCTGTGACTAAATTGAATGAATAAAAGTGAAAGCATTTGAATGTTCTAACTGGTAAACTAGTGTCTCAATCTGCTGGTCACTGTCAACATAGCACCCTGCTTTAGGTTATCTCAATGTGTGGGGAGCTCATCTACAGCTTTGCAGAGTCTGTGAGCCTCTCTCCAGATGCTATAGAAGATTTTACAGCAGATCCTTAAAGTATATTTCACCAGAGAGTGGAAGCTGCTCATTTTTAATTGTACCACTTTTTAAGTCTATCAACCATAAGGGCATGTCAAAGTCCGGTTGCTTTCTTTCAGCTGAGAGCATAGAACAGTCTCCCAAAGTTACAAATTCATGGCCAAAAGCCAAAATGAAAAGAAGCCACTCAGCACCTCTGCCTCTGTGAGGACAGTATGTTGACTGCATGAAGGTGAAGTGAAGGTGAAAGTTGCTCAGTCGTGTCTGACTCTTTGAAACCCCGTGGTCTATACAGTCCATGGAATTCTTTAGGCCAGAATACTGGAGTGGGCAGCCTTTCCCTTCTCCAGCGGATCAAACCCAGGTCTCCCACACTGCAGGTGGATTCTTTACCAGCTGAGCCACAAGGGAAACTCAAGAATACTGGAGTGGGCAGCCTCTCCCTTCTCCAGGGGATCTGTCCAATCCAGGGATTGAACCAGTCACTGGAATTTTGTCTTTAACTGAATACTTCCAGTTGTTTAATCTTTTTTAAAAAAAAACTTTATTTATTTATTTTAATTCGGGGATAATTACAATATTGTGATGGTTTTAGCCATACACCAACATGAATCAGCCACGGGTATATATGTGTTCCCCATCCTGAACCCCACTCCCACCTCCCCCCCCCCCCCCCCCCCCCTGGGTTGCCCCCCGACCCCCGCCTTTGGGTGTCCTGCTTCATGCATTAAACTTGCATGGGCCATCTATTTTACATACAGCAATGTACATGTCTCGGTGCTGTTCTCTCAGATCATCCCACCCTCACCTTCTCTGTTGTTTAATCTTGATTTTTTTTAGCTGAGTGTCTCCATGTCTGTAAGACCCCTCTAGCTGCATCAGCAATGATTAAGGGCCTGAGGAGCCGGACCCCGTGCGGTCAGCACTAGGACCGAGTCCTATTGCTTCATTTCTCTGGACCCTGTCATCCTCATCCGCGCTAATATCACAGGACTGGTAAGAGAATCATAGAAAAATTGCTTCTTTAAATCATAGAATGCGGTCATAGAGTTGCTGTAGAAGTCTCCTAAACTTGGACATACCTCCTGTTTGGGTTAAATTTCTTATTGCAATGAGAAAGAATTAACAAGATACCAATAGAGCATTTCATACTGCCTTCATTCCCTGTGAATTCCCAATTAGGAATAAACAATTAATAATCTCTCCTAGTTCTTTGTCTAATGGTAAGAATCTTGCCTGAGTTGTCCTGAGCCCCAGAGCTGAGGTCTCTTAGTTGGCAACTGGGGAGCATTTTGACAGAAAATGCCTTGTCAAAGTTCTAAATCCAAGCCTCTATGGGGATCCCCCTCATAAAGGAGGATATATTCTGACCCTTTTTATTATTTTCCATGAGGTAAAACTGTGACCTCAATGAAAAATTCAATTATAAATTCATTTCAGGGGATGTACAGATATTACTCACATACCCATACTCCAGACCTACAGTCTTTTTTTATTCCCCCAGAAAAAGGCTCTGTGACCCTGGCATACTTTGCTGAAAAACAATGGTCATGAGCTAATAATTCCAGGCTTCCATAAGAAAAAGAAAATCATCAGATAGAAATGCCAGAGATCTCAAGCCCATTTGGAAGTTTTAGGAAGCTCTCTCGTAACAAGTAGTATGACATGATTGCCAAGGTAAGAAGAGCTGAATTCTAGTCTGATCGGCCTCCTTGCACTGTGTAACGCTGACAAGTCACAACCTTTGTAGGACATGTTTCTTTACCAGCAAAATAAGTCCATATGATCTCCAAGACCCCTTACAATTCCAAAACAAACCATGATTTTTCTTGTGACAGCTGTCTTTAAATGTATAAATGTTGATGTCATATATTGGAGGGGATAACAAAATAGAATTTTAATTTCTCAGTCTATCTGTTTCAATGATTTTTAAAATTACAGTTTTTAATCAAAAAGGCAAAATCTTCAGTGGTGCTAATAAAGGACCAATAACAATTTCTCTTCTTCATGCAGATGTATTTAGAAGGATGCTAGCCACATTGAGGCTAATTTTGTGTACCACTGAACCAGAACCGATCCAATGACTAGGCCTGAACATCCATCTCAGTGAGATTGCAAGGGGCATTGATAGGAGAGGAGGTGAGAGGGGATGAGGCCTCTGTATCAAATAAATTATCGATTTGCATCTAAGAGCCATGGTGTCTATTCAAATGCCATGTTTTTGAAAAAGACAAATATTTCTTAGCTAGTTCAAAAGCTATGAAGCCATTTTGGAGTTTCTGTTCAATAGACTGAAAGGGAAGAACCGAGAATTCTAAGTTCAGTTCAGTATTGAAATACTCCTGAGTGTCAGCAGACTGCTAAATATATGCTAAATGCGTAATTTTCTCAGTTATCAAAGACATAGACAAAACTGACTCTGTCTCTCAGTTTTCCATTAACTTTGAAAAATTAGTTTGATTCGGCATCAGACATTGTCAACACATTATTTTAAAGTAGTGAGGTCAGGGATTTTTAGGGGAAAGTCAGCTTAGGAAGGTTGAACTTAACAAAAAATAAACTTTGATTTTCTCCATACAAAGATAATCTTAATAAATTTGGATAAATAAAAATTTAAAAAGTAAAACCACTTTCAAACCCATCAGTCCATGAATATTTTCATGTGTTTTCCTATGTATTTTTTTCATATGTATGTGGGGTTGCTTGTTTTTTAACAAAAATAAACTGCGTTTTAATTTGCTTTTCTCACCAACACTGCATGTTGAATATCCTCATAGTCCCTGAATTTCACAAGTATGAACAGCCAGTTTCACACTGGTGCTCTGAGGAGACCCAGCACTTTTCCTGAGATTTCCTGAGGGGTTTTCAGGGTTTGGACTGAAGCCGAGTGGACAGAGGGCCTCCTCACCCTGACCCCATCCCAAATCCAACCTTCATCAATAGCAGACTTTCAAAAACATGCTTTACTTTAAAAAAAATAAAAAACTTTTCTGTTTAAAAGATTCTGCTGCTAAAAAGAAAAATTTTAAGTCACGGCTCTCTATTTGTTTTGGTTTTGTTTTATTTTTGGCTGCACCGGGTCTTCACTGAACCACGCGGGGTTTCTCTAGTTGCGGCGAGTGGGAGCCACTCTTTGCTGAAGTGCACGGGCTTCTTTTAAGGAGCTTCTCTTGTTGCGGAGCACAGGCCGTAGGTGCGCGGGCCTCAGTAGCTGCGCAGCTGGGGCTCAGTAGGTGTGGAGCATGGGCTTGGTTGCCCCGCGGCATGTGGGATCTTCCTGAACCAGGGATAGAGCCCACGTCCCCTGCACTGGCAGGCAGATTCTTAGCCACTGGATCACCAGGGAGGCCCTATATAAGTTTTAATGACTATGATTTTGAGCACATATATGTGTACCATGGGGCTTTCCTGGTAGCGGTAGCTTGGATGGTAACGAATCTGCCTGCAGTGCCGGAGATGTGAGTTCAATCCCTGGGTCCCCTGGAGGAGGACATGACAACCCATTCCAGTCTTCTTGTCTGGAGAATTCCATGGACAGTTGAGTCTGGGAGGCTACAGTCCATGGGTCACAAAGAGCTGGACATGACTTAGTGACTAAATAACAGCAGCATATGTATCATATTCCGATTAATAGACGCCTTTTGACGTAGTAGGTAAGAGTCACACTTCCTAGATTTGAATCCCAGTTCTCTCACTGATGAGCTGTATCACTGTGGTTGTCTTAAAACACCCATAAATTCTTTGACACTCCTGCCGCAAATATATATATTAATCAAGAACCTGTATTAATCAGAATTCATTCAGCTTCAGTGACAAAGAATCAAACCCAAAATGATTTTTGCAAAAAGAAAAAAAAAAAAAAGGATTTATCTCTTTCCATAGGTATTCACTGGAGAAGGAAATGGCAACCCACTCCAGTATTCTTGCCTGGAGAATTCCATGGACAGTGGGGCCTGTACAGTCCATGGGGTCGCAAAGAGTCGGGCACGACTGAGCTATTTTCACAATTTTCACGTATAGATATTCATATTAGCTTCAGGCAAGGCAGGATCCAGGTACTCATCAAATCTGTTCTTAACTCTTGACCACTTGGCCATCCTTTCTTTCATGCTAACTTTATTTTCAAATTTACCTTCACATCAGGGGCCCTAAAATTTTTAGATTTATATCTGGAAGTTTTACATTATGATCAGAGTTCTTACTTACAGCTATACACTCTGAGAGTTAAACAGAAAATGAGTTTATTAAAAGACTAGTTTGTAAGCTACAGAATTGTAAAGGCAAGAACCACACCTGTGGCCAAGTTGCCAACAAGAATGTTCTAAAGAAACTGCCATGAAGCTGCCCTTGACTCTACCAGCACTGGACGCTCTCTTTACACTGGTGCCAGAAGCTCAAATACTGATGGGAGTAAAGCCAGTCCCAGTCCGGAAACTTCATCCATGCAACCACAGCCACCCTCAAAGCCATTCATCTTGGTCATTATCCTCACCAGCCCAGTAGGGCCCCCAGAGGGTCCTTCCTTGAGTTGTTGACTTAGCAATCAAAGCTTCACAGGCTTCACTGCTAAAGAGACTGGATTTTCTGTCTTCTACCTTGGTGAGACAGACCTCATAAAGCAGAAATTCTGTGAAACTTGGGGCTTTTGTTCAAATATGCTGGACCAAAACCATGACAAATATCCTGAACAACAGCGCCAGGGGAGAGTGACTGTGCAGAAGTTACTGGTTAAATACATACCCAGTTGCTCTATTATCCACATGCAGAGCTTAGTTTGACTTCAGCGTTGCCTGCCTCCTATCCAGAGTCAGAATATTAGCCTGTAAGAACCAAAACCAAGCTGGAACAGTGTGCTCCTTCCCAGAATCCTTCCAGCAGACAAGCTGCTTCATACAACTACCATATTGTGAGCCTTTAAAAATGCTCTAAAATAAGGGCCACGTGAGAAAGGAAGCTAACTCAGCAAATAGTCAAAACATAAGATTGCAAATAAGTTAATGATATTTCATAATTTTTAAACATTGCCTATTTGAAAAGTAATTGAGATGTATCACTACCTCATACATGAATAGTTTAAGGAAAGAATAATGTGCAGAAGGCAGCATCTGAGCAGTTTATAGCTGATAACATAATTCCTTTGGTATTGTGAACATGTTTCGATCTCTCATTCAAATATGCGCTATGGTCTTCACAAAAGGGTTTTAACGTTAATCACCCATTCTAGAAACAAATTTACCCTCATCTGATGCTGATCGCTATTATACAGTTAATAAGATATGAACGCATCAAATATTAAAAATCAATTATGTTACAGAAAACGTGATGAATGATCAGAAAGTACTGAATGCCATTTAGACTAAGAAAAATCTTCTGCTGCAATTATTTTAAGGATACATCTTTCATAACTAATTTAACTTGGTAACTCAACATTTTCGCACCTGTCTATTGCATTTCATAATATAAAGATAAATTTCTAAGCTATTATCTGTCAGTTTCTTGCATGTTTTTCTCCATATGGCAACAAATTGAAAATACTGTGCCTGTCAGAAGCTAGATGTAATCTGAACAGAGAACTATATATAGAGGTGGCCCTCAAGAACTTAGAAATGAAGGAAATGGATTGCTTTATGAGACAAACTGTAAAATGAATATAATCACCATATTTTGATGGACAGATTCTCCTGCAAAAGGGATAACTTTCTAGGTCTTCAGAACGATAAAGTGTAGATGATGTTTATAAACTTACCTGTCAGGCCAGCCAAGAAACCAAGAAAAAGAGGGCCGTGGAGGGTGGTTTGGGGTCCTTCCCCACATGCACAAAGGAGCGTTATCAAGGATAACACTGGTCATGTCCATCTCAGCAGATTCTTAATAAGAGAGGGTCTTAGGCATCACGTTTTGAATACTGTCCCCAGGGCAAAACTATACCCATGGAGTTTTGGACACATCAACCCTGTTAGTAATGGACCTTTGATTTATGTAATTCCTGTTATTAAAATCTTTATGTGTAGGTGAACTTTCAGTCACATGATCTTGATTTTTAGGAAGGGAAAACTCTTCCTTCTGACTGTGGGTCTTCTAGTTCTCATGACAGTTATCTTTCATTTTAAGCTAATAAATTTACATTCTGATGCCTCCCAGATCTCCTGGGCAGCTTACCTCTCGTCAGCGTCTCAGGACTTGTAGAAATTGACCATCATCAGTGGCCTCTCCCTAAACCCACTTGCAAGCGCTGATCTATCCGGGGATTTTATACTTGATCCTAAACTAAGCTATAGCTGCAATACTAGAAACCAAACCAAGGTCTGTAAACCAAGAAACCACAGGTTGCTAAGAAAAGAGAATTGGCAAAGAGTGATATCTCAAGCTGGGTTTCAACAGCCACCACCGTGCAGGGGGTCCAATCAACTGAAAGATGATGATGCCGATGAGCATCTTTTCCGAGCCCAGGATAGGCAAATGTGGGACAAGACGCCCTTGAAGTGAGACGTTCCTCCTTGCACAACTTTTTTAAATTCATTGACTTTTAATTGAAGGATAATTTGCTTGACAACACTGTGCTGGTTTCTGTGGCACATCAGCACGAAGCAGCCATGGCTGCACATACGCCCCCTCTCTCCTGAGTCTCCCTCCCAGCCCACACCTCAGCCCGCCCCTCTCGGCATCACAGAACGCTGGGCTGAGCGCCCTGCATCAGACAGCAACCTCCCACTGGCTGTCTGTTTTACTCAGGGTGACGCCTGCTTCCATTCGACTCTCTCAGCTGCCCCCCTCTCATCTTCCCCACTACGTCCGTCAGCCTGCTCTCTCTGTCTCCTTCTCCATCGTCATTAAGTCGCGGAGTCGTGTTCAGTTCTTTGAGACCCCAGGGACTCTAGCCCGCCAGGCTTCTCTGTCCATGGGATTCTTCAGGCAAGAATACTGCCTGAAGTGGGGTTGCCATTTCCTTCTCCAGGGGATCTTCCTGACGCAGGGATTGAACCCAGGTCTCCTGCATTGCGGGCAGATTCTTAACTGTTGGAGCCTCCAGGGAAGCATCTCCATTGCTATTCTGAAATAAGTTCATCAGTACCATCTTTCCAGATTCCATATATACCTTCATCACTCTTAATTTTATGGTGGACAATGTGTGTGTGTGTGTGTGTGTGTCCATGTGCAAGTGTATGAGAAGCTAAATAGACTTTCCTGATGTCTGGCCTAGAAGTCAAACTGAGATCAAGTCACAGTCGTCACTGTGGTGGCCAGTATGGTGGACATCGACCATCTGAGTGAGGAAGGAGGAGCGGACTCGGAGTGCCTCTTCATGTATCGATGTATCCTGGGCCTGACCCAGGAGAGGATCCTGACGTGTGTGCTGCTGCCTCCATAATGCCCACTGTAGTCACTGTTACCCTCCTTCCAATCTCCAAGACCTAGGAAGGAACTGTGTTTTAATTTCAAGCCGTCCATGAATGGAAATTTTCCCAAACATGGATTTTGCCAAAAGTCAAATACCAATTTACTAGCTGACATTAATCAACCCACTCCAGTGCTCTTGCCTGGAACAGCCCATGGACGGAGGAGCCTGGTGGGCTGCAGTCCTTGGGGTTGTGAAGAGTCAGACACGACTGAGTGACTTCACTTTCACTTTTCACTCTTTCGCGTTGCAGAAGGAAATGGCAGCCCACTCCAGTGTTCTTGCCTGGAGAATCCCAGGGACGGGGGAGCCTGGTGGGCTGCCGTCTGTGGGGTCGCACAGAGTCAGACACGGCTGAAGCAGCTTCGCAGCAGCGGCAGCTGACAGTAATGGAGCGCTTCGTATGTATCAAGAAGTTGTGACTGACTGGATTAACTAGAACTGCAGGGATGCAGTGGGGTAGAACACTTTTTCACAAAAGAGAGCACTGTCTCTAAGAGAAGAAATGTTCTGCAAAAACAAAATAAGAAATGTTTTAATTTGAGTTTCTCAGTCCCTTGGACTGCAAGGAGGCCAAGCCAGTCCATCCTAAAGGAAATCAGTTCTGAATATTCATTGAAAGGACTGATGCTGAAGCTGAAACTCCAGTACTTTGGCCACCTCGTGCGAAGAGCTGACTCATTGGAAAAGACCCTGATGCTGGGAGGGATTGGGGGCAGGAGGAGAAGGGGACGACAGAGGATGAGATGGCTGGATGGCATCACTGACTCGATGGACATGAGTTTGAGTAAACTCAGGGAGTTGGTGATGGACAGAGAGGCCTTGCGTGCTGCGGTTCATGGGGTCACAAAGAGTCGGACACGACTGAGTGACGGCGCAACAGCAACAATATAAGTGAAATTGAATAACTTTTCTCATCTTTCTGGGCAATTTTTATACTTTTCTGGGGAATTACCTGTTTCTGCCCTTCCCTCATTATCCTAATGCTTTTTGCGTCTCTCTCCCTCTGTTTTTTTTTATCTTATTTCATTTTTAATACAGACTTTGTTTTAGAGCTGTTGTAGTACTAGCCAGTATTCCCCATGATGTCCCAGTACTGGCTTCCAGAGGCTGCACACATTCGTTGGCTCATAGCCCCTTTCGATATGTGGAGCCAGCAAGGGCAGATCAGGTGTTTCTCAGGATGTCTTCTCTTTCCAATTCTTCTGCTTCCCTCTTCCCCATTTAATGCTGTGTGATTACATTGGGTCAGCTGAAATAGTCTCTTCATCCTGAAATCAGCTGATTAGCAATCTTAATTTTTTCTGCAAACCAAATTCCTCCTTGCCATGTAGCAGAATATATTCATGGGTTCTGGTGATTAGGTTGTGAACATCTTTGAGGAGCCATTTTTCTCTCTACAAAGGCCATCAGTATTCCTTGTTTACAAGCAATAGAAATTGTCTCTAACTTAAGCAGATAGAGAATTTATTAGGTGAATAAAGGTTTAGCTCATAGAATTACAGAGAAGCTGAATAACTTTGTGTTGGAATGGATGTGAAACAGAGCAGCTCTGGGTATCTAGAAAGTAGGGGATGATTGACAATCTTTTTAATAGACACTACTATCTTGATGAATAGCTCTAACTATGCTTTATTCTTATGCTGCTCAAGATTGAAATTCCAGGGAGAAATAGACTCTGACTGGCTTTTCATAAGTAATGTATCCATTCCTAAGCCAAAATTGGGATGAACACCTTGATTAATGAACCCACAAAGATTGTATGCAATGAGAGGAGGTTCTTCCCCAATGCCAATTCCAGACATTATTACCAGAAGAAGAAATGTATGCTAGGCAGGCAAAATAAGAGATGCCTGCTATAGTATGGGAAGGTATTCTGAGCAATAATAGCAGAGTCAGCTAGATTGTAGTGGCATCATAATAAAGTGTATATGGTATGAACGAGTTTCATTTGGCTAGCATGGGGTATGTAACTAGCCCTCCCCAGATAACAACAGGAAAGTAGACTCAGCCGGTAGGACTGTCCCTGAGTGTGCACGTGAGAGATTTTACCCAATGTCACAAGGCGTAGGCAGCTATCAAATGTTTTAGTGTTGAAGAATACTAATAGAATCTGTAGCCAAGGAAACTCAGGTCAATGGCTCTGGGAGCAAATGGAATAGGAAGTTAGATTCACAATGCAGTTATGCCACTAGTAGGTAAGAACAAATCTTACCTCCTTATTTCCATTCTCTCTTTAGTGAAAGACAAGTCTGATTTCCTAGAGATCCATTATTTCTTCAGGTCTTTGGGGAAGGAGGCAAGACACATGATTTTCTGTACTGCGCTTCGTCGCTCGGTCATGTTCAACTCTTGGTGACCCCATGGACTGTAGCCCACCAGGCTCCTCCATCCGTGGAGATTCTCCAGGCAAGAATACTGGAGTGAGTTGCTATGTCCTCCTCCAGAGGATCTTCCCAACCCAGTTATTGAATCCAGGGCTCCCGCATTGCAAGTGAACTCTTTACTGGCTGAGCCACTACGGCAGCCCAAGAATACTGGAGTGGGCAACCTAACCCTTCTCCAGGGGACCTTCCCAACCCAGGAATGGCATATCTAAAAACTCCTACAGAGTGACTCAGCATAACCTCTCATAATGACAACCACAGAAGCAAGAATACACAAACCTTCTTTATCCTACTCCATTCGGTTTTGTCTTTCAAACCCCGCAATTATCTGCCTCATTGTTCTTTGTACCCAGTAGCCATTCTTTCACAGTTATTCAGTAAAGAAATTTATACATTCATCCTAGCCAAATCCTTGACAAGAATGTGCTCCACATAAAATTGCCAGATGATTTTCAAAGAAGCTAATTTTAAAAGTCACACATTTGAAGGTTGCTGTTTAGGCTTCACAAAGAGAAATCACTAAAGTAAAATGATGCTCAAAAATACTTGCAACTTACATCTATGACAAAGATAAAAAGGATTCCTGGTCAGAACTACTACTCCTCAGGAATCCTGAAAGCAATATGAGACTCAAGCTGTGAATCTGAAAAGGAATGTAAAGTATTAACAAGTACTATCAATGTACCATCATCATTGCCTAGAAATATTTTCCCCTTGCTTCTGAAACATCATCCATTTTTATCTGGATTATAACAGCTCCTCTTCTGTCTCCCTTGTTTTGCTGGCCAGTGGAATAGATGAGTCATCTCGCCATCTGGGCTGGAGGAAAGAGAGATGTATGGCTGAATAAAGCTGAATATTATCTGCATAATGATGGCCCTGCAGTCCAAAATATCTCTCTTTCTCAGTGTCCTCATCTACACTGAGTCTTTCTTCAAAACAAAATTAGGGGGTATTCTACAAAAGCAATTTCTGGCTACTTCTTCCCACCTCTAAGTCAACATTTCCAAACTTTTGACAGTATAGACTCCAGGCAGTACTGACTTTTCAAAGGCTTGGTAATGACTGAAAAGCTTAGATTAAATTAATCTAGCAAAATATTTTAGCACCATATTTTTTGAGGTGCCATTCAAAACTCTTCATAACACCATTCCTCAAAAGCAAAGTCAGCACCTGAAGAGATAAATGTCTGTCTTTGCTTTGAGATGAGATTTACGGTTGCGCACATGTTGCAAGTTTTCAGTTTATCATGTTTGCCTGTCTCTCTGTGTGTGTATGTTTATATATTCTTTGCTAAATGCCAGGATACAGTGGAGGAAAAAAAGACATATATCTTGCCTTCATAGAGTTTACAGATGAGTGTGATCAAACATACAGACTATCTGTAGAATACAGATGTATTTCTAAGCATATAAGACCTGTGTTTAAAACACAAGTAATCAAATTCTGTTTATGTAAGATTACTTTCTTTTCATAAAGAGTTAATGCAAGCCATATGGTTCATAGTTTTATATTGTTTATATATATATATATATATATATATATATATATATATATATATATGCATACATAAGCTCCAAAATCACTGCAGATGGTGACTGCAGCCATGAAATCAGAAGACGATTGCTTCTTGGCAAGAAAGCTGTGACAAACCTGGGCAGTGTGTTGAAAAGCAGAGACATTACTCTGCCAAAAAAGGTCTGTATAGTCGAGGCTGTTGTCTTCCCAGTGGTCATGTACAGTTGTGAGAGCTGAACTATAAAGAAGGCAGAATGCCAAAGAACTGATGCCTTTGAACTGTGATGCTGGAGAAGACTCCTGAGAGTCCCTGGGATAGCTAGGAGATTAAGCCAGTCAATCTTAAAGGAGATCCACCCTAAATATTCACTGGAAGGACTGATGCCAAAGCTGAAGCTCCAGTATTTTGGTCATCTGATGCAGACAGATGACTCACTGGAAAAATCCCTGGTGCTGGGAGAGATCGAGGGCAGAAGGAGAAGAAGGCATCAGAGGATGAGATGGCTGGACGGCATCACCAATGCAATGGACAGTAACTAGAGCCAACTCTGGGAGATGGTGAGGGACAGGGAGGCCCATCAGGCTACAGTCCACGGGGTCGCAAAGAGTCAGACATGACTGGGCAACCGATCAACAACATATGACTTTCCCTGTGGCTCAACTGGTGAGAACCTGCCTGCCAGTGCAGGAGACGAACAGATGCGGGTTTGATCCCTGGGTCAGGAAGGTTCCCTGGAGTAGAAATGGCAATCCACTCCAGTGTTCTTGTCTGAAAAATCCCATGGACAGAAGAGCCTGGCAGACTGCAGTCCATGGGGTCGCAAAGAGTCAGACATGCTATATACATGTGTGTGTGTGTGTATATATATATCTTTATTCATTTATCTCCTTATGCTCTCTTTTCAGTTTCTAAAATATGACTAAGAATTTCAGTTATCTGAAGAAACAAGTCTACTAATAAAATAATAGTCTGAGTACTGGCAAGCATTTCTGAGGAAAGGGAACCAAGACTGTGATGAGTCTGTTAACTTACACAAGGTACAGTTGAGGGAACTGGTAATGTTCAGTACAAAAATCAGTTGGCATGTGTAAACAGAATCTCAGAAATTTAGAGCTGAAAGGGATTTTATTAGGATGCTTGTGGTGGTTTAGTTGCTAAGTCATGTCCGACTCTTGTGACCCCATGGACGGTAGTCTTCCAGTCTCCTCTGTCCACAGGGTTTCCCAGGCAAGAATCCTGGAGTGGGTTACCATTTCCTTCTCCAGGGGAATCTTCCCGACCCAGGGATGGAACCCTGATCTCCTGCATCACAGGTGGATTCTTTACTGACTGAGCTACCAAGGAAGCCCTTTTATTAGGATAATTTAATCCAAATATTTCATTTTGCAGAAAAAAATGATACAGTAACTTCTTTTAGACTATGGAATTTGGCCAGTGAAAAAATAAGATTTATGACTGGAATCTCACAACAGTTCAATGTTCTTTCTTCGGTTTCATTCTGTATTTGCATGCAGCTGACTTTTAACTTCAGAAATGCTGTCTCCATCATCATCATCATGATCAGTCAGGCAGTCATTGTCATCACTAATATTTGTTAAATGTTCACTCTATTGGTTACTGATCTATACATTAACTTATTGCTTTATATCTCACAGTAACTCTCTAGGGTAGATACTACTATAGTCCTCATTTTTCAGTTGAAGAAAACAAGAATTAGAGCGGCCACCCAGAGAGAAAGAAACAAAGTCAGGAATCAAATATTGGTCTGACTCCACTAGTTAAAATAAAACTTGTACTTCACTCTACTCTGAATAACTAGAGTCATCAGATCTAGGATTCGTGAGTGGATGTTTTAAGAGAGAAAGTTCATCCTACATAAAGAGGAAACTTCTAACATTACACTACTAGCATGTCAGAGTTGGAGTGAAAACCTATTTCAATGAGCTCCTCAAATACTACTAGTATTGGAATGGATTGTGGGGGAAGATTTTGGCATTGACTAAGAAGCTGAACCATTGGTATCAACTCTTTCTTCTAAATCCTTGATTTTTTATCTTTCAGAAATCATTTGATACAGTACTGTAGATCTCACAGCCTATTTATCTCTGCATTTTGCTGTTACTGTAGTTCAGTTCAGTTCACTCGCTCAGCCATGTCCAACTCTGTGACCCCATGGACTGCAGCACACCAGGCCTCCCTGTCCATTCCAACTCCCGGAGTCCACCCAAACCCATGCCCATCGAGTTGGTGATGCCATCCAACCATCTCATCCCCTGTCGTCCCCTTCTCCTCCTGCCCTCAATCTTTCCCAGCATCAGGGTCTTTTCAAATGAGCCAGCTCTCTGCATCAGGTGGCCAAAAAAGAATCTATTTTCTAAACACATTTAAGCATTTGCATTTCTAAAAGTCATGCTGAATGGTGGTTCTGAATATCAGCTATGTGCTTGGAGGTGGCCATGTATTCTGTATTCTGACAGCCTAGAATGCAAACCTCTTTGCTGTTTGAGGAATTTCCTACCATACAAATCCTAAGTGGAGGCAAAACTTTCCATTATAGAAGCAGAAAATGCCAGATACCTGTTTTCCTACCCTAGTGGCACACGACTTAGGCTCTGGTAATCAGACGCCCCCTTCAGGGACTTTGACTCAGGAGCTGGTGATGTAAAGCAGCATAGCCAAAGAAGAATTCTTTTGGCAACAAGGGCAATCAGTTTTCCAATGCAGAGCTCCAAGAGCAAAATTCAGCACTAGTGCAGGCTGTATCATCCAGTGCTCAGTGGGATGGCATATATACATAACACATCTTCTTTATCCATTCATTTGTTGATGGACACTTAAGTTGCTTCCACATCTTGGCCATTGTGAATAATGCATCTCTGAACATTGGGTTGCATGTATTTTTTGGAATTTGTGTTTTCACTCTCTGGATATATACCCAGCAGTGGATTTGCTGAATCATATGGTATTTTGAGAAAATCTCTGGTGACTCTGCCTGCAGTACAGGAGACCTGGGTTCAATTACTGGGTCAGGAATATCCCCCTGGAGCAGGGAATGGCAACCCACTCTAGTATTCTTGCCTGGAGAATCCCTATGGACAGAGGAGCCTGGTGGGCTGCAGATCATGGGGTTGCAATCAGTCGGACATGACTGAGTGACTATGCACACAGCACATGGTATTTTGGGGCTTCCTAGGTGGCACCAGTGGTAAGGAACCCATCTGCCAACGCAGGAGACATATATGTTACCATGTCATCTGCAAAGAGTGACAGTTTTATTTCTGCCTTTCAAATTTGGGTGCCTCATATCTCTTTTTCTTTTCTGATTGCTATGGCTATGACTTCCAGTATAATAAGTCCCTACATATGAACTGTCAAGTTGTGAACTTTCCAAGAGATGAGCATGTATTTGCGTATCCACTCACATAAGTTAGTTCACATATCTGGCATACAGTGTCACGGTATGTGCATCCTCTACAATGGCTGTGGTTTGGTGCACTTTACTGTTCTATAGAGAGTACAGTAGTACAGTATCTTTATTTCAAGCCCAGAATGTCTAGACGCAAGTGTAAAAGCAGCAGTGATATAGGTGTGCTCTACGAGGTACCAGGCAATAACGACGGAAACAAAAATGAAAGTAATTCAGAGTGGAATGAGGCAAAAAGAGGGAGAGGCCGCTCATTCATAACATGAGTCATTCAACCCTCAGCACGATTCTAATGGAAAAGGAGAAAATGTAAAGTCCTTGTGCAGATGATGTTTACAATAGTATCAAAGAGGCATGGAAAAGTGATGGAGGAGATGGAGAAACTTCTCCGTGTGTGGATACAGGATCAGCATAGAATCAGGTTCCACTCAGGTTAATGCAGATTCAAGAGAAAGCTAAAAGCCTTTATAAAGATTTGACAAAGAAACACAGCAAAGAATCAGAGGGCACATATTTTAATGCTAGTCATGGCTAGTTTCATCAGTTCAAGGCTGAAGCCAACATTTGAAACATAAAGGAAAGTGGTGAGGCAGTGAGTGTTGATATGGTAGCTGCCCAGGAATTCCTTGAAACACTTCAATTACTCATAAAGGCACATATTTATGCAAGCAGGTTTTTAATGTGGATGAGACAGGACCTTCCTGGAAGAGGATGCCAGACCAAAGTTAATGAGGAAAAGTTGATGCCAGGCTATAAAACAGCAAAGGACAGGTTAGTCCTGTTGTTTGGTGGCAATGCTTCTGCAATATGAAGCTGAAGCCTACCTTAGTTTATCATTCAGAGAACCCAAGAGCCCTTAAAAACATAGCCAAGGGCTTTCTTCCTGTTATGTGGAAGAGTAACCCCAAAGCCTGGGTTACACAAACCATCTTCCAGGACTGGTTTTTCCACCACTTTATTCCAGAGGAAGACAACTATTGCTTAGAGAAGGACATTGAATATTTTGCTGCTTGATGACCCTCTGGTCCACCCTCCATCCATGCGTGACCTTCATCCAACTACCCCCAAATACTGTGTCGCTCATCCAACCTTTCGAACAGGGAGTTATAGCATCTTTCAAGAGCTATCATTCACATCACACTTTCTGTCTGGCAGTAAAGGTGAGTGATGAATCAGAAAAAACCCTGCAACAACTCTGAAAGGATTATAACATATTCAAGGCCATAAAAAAAAAACATTGAATTTGCTTTGTGTGAGGTTATGACTGTCACCATGACTGAGAGAACCTTTGCGCACAGTTTGTTCACAACATTCGTGGATTTGAAAAGGTAGATGAGGAGTCCAAAAGTTATTCAGCAACTCAGGGACACTCAGTGAGAAGATGGAGCTAGATATGCAAGAGGATGAATTCATTGAACTGCTTGCTGCACCACACAAGGAGTTTACTAATGAAGCTCTTCTGGAATTGGAGTCCCAGAGAAAGGATGAAGAGAGACAAGAGGGAAAAGAAAGTAAGTAGAGAGACTCATGACACAAGAAATGGCAAGGAGAGTTTCTTTATTTGAGGAGGCACTCTTTGCTGTTGAGGCACAGGACCCGAACATAACATGGTACACAAAGGCTGCAGCAGTCAAGCAGAATGCAATTCAGAGCTGCCCCTATGATGAGGAAAAGGGAGCTACTACCCAGACATCACATCATTGTTTTCAAGAGGGGAGATAGAGTTGAATCCAGCAAGAAACAAGAACCTGTGCCATCAACGTCAGTCATGAGTGAAATTGCACTTTCCCTTCATCTCCTATTGCTGACAACACTTCAGCTCTACCGTCTCTTACCTCCTCTCCCTCTTGCAATCCATAACTCTTCTTTACTGTCCCTTGATGCCAGCCCCTATATGCCAGATGTTGTACAGTGCTACTGTACTTTTCCAAGTATTATACTATAAGATTAAAGACCTTTATTTCTTTTTGTTTGTTTTTATGTATCAATAGAATTTCATGAAAAGTATTATAAACCTATTAACTATATAGCCAATTGTGTTACTTTGGTACCTAGTCTGATTTTGTTTAACTTATGAATGAATTGGACTTACAAACACACCCTTAGAATAGAATTCATTCGGATGTAGTGAACTTACTATACTATGTTAAATAGATGTGACAAGAGAGGTCATTCTTGTCTTGCATCTGATTTTAAGGGAAAAAGAGCTTCCAGTTTTCACCATTATGATGTTAGCTGTAAGAACCATATAAAAAAGATCTTCACAATCCAGATAATCCTGATGGTATGATCACTCACCTAGAACCAGACATCTGGAATGTGCGGTCAAGTGAACCTTAGGTAGCATCATTATGAACAAAGCTAGTGGAAGTGATGGAATTCCAGTTGAGCTAGTTCAAATCCTAAAAGACAACACTGTGAAAGTGCTGCACTCAATATGCCAGCAAATTTGGAAAACTCAGCAGTGGCCACAGGACTGGAAAAGGTCTGTTTTCATTCCAATCCCAAAGAATGCTCAAACTACTGCACAATTGCACTCATCTCACATACTAGTAAAGTAATGCTCAAAATTTCTCCAAGTCAGGCTTCAACAGTACGTGAACTGTGAACTTCCAGATGTTCAAGCTGGATCTAGATAAGGCAGAGAAACCAGAGATCAAATTGCCAATAGCCGTTGGATCATTGAAAAAGCAAGAGAGTTCCAGAAATTCTATTTCTGCTTTACTGACTATGCCAAAGCCTTTGACTGTGTGGATCACCAACAACTGTGGGAAATTCTGAAAGAGATGGGAATACCAGACCGCCAGACCTGCCTCTTGAGGAATCTGTATGCATGTCAGAAATCAACAGTTAGAACTGGACATCGAAAAACAGACTGTCTCCAAATAGGAAAAGGAGTACATCAAGGCTGTATATTGTCACCCTGCTTATTTAACTTATATGCAGAGTACATCATGAGAAACACTGGGCTGGATTAAGCACAAACTGGAATCAAGATTGCTGGGAGAAATATCAATAACCTCAGATATGCAGATGACACCACCCTTATGGCAGAAAGTGAAGAGGAACTAAGAGCTTCAAGAGCTTCTTGATGAAAGTGAAAAAGGATAGTGAAAAAGTTGGCTTAAAGCTCAACATTCAGTAAACTAAGATCATGGCATCCGGTCCCATCACTTCATGCAAATAGATGGGGAAACAATGGAAACAGTGACAGACTTTATTTTCTTGGGCTCCAAAATCACTGCAGATGTTGATTGCAGCCATGAAATTAAAAGACATTTGCTCCTTGGAAGAAAAGCCATGACCAACCTAGACAGCATATTAAAAAGCAAAGACATTACTTTGCTGACAAAGGTCCATGCAGTCGAGGCTATGGTTTTTCCAGTAGTCATGTATGGCTGTGAGAGTTGGACTATAAAGGAAGCTGAGTGCCAACAAATTGATGCTTTTGAACTGTGGTGCTGGAGAAGACTCTTGAGAGTCCCTTGGACTTCAAGGAGATCCAACCAGTCCATCCTAAAGGAAATCAGTCCTGAATATTCATTGGAAGGACTGCTGTTGAAGCTGAAACTCCAATACTTTGACCACCTGATGTGAAGAACTGACTTAGTAGAAAAGACCCTGATGCTGGGAAAGATTGAAGGCGGGAGGAGAAGGGGATGACAGAAGATGAGATGGTAGGATGGCATCACCAACTCAATGGACATGAGTTTGAGTAAATTCCGGGAATTGGTGATAGACAGGGAGGCCTGGTGTGCTGCAGTCCATGGGGTTGCAAAGAGTTGGACATGACTGAGCAGCTGAACTGAGCTGAACTATGGGTTTTTCATATATGGCTTTTATTGTGTTCAGATATGTTCCCTCTATACCAATTTTGATGCACTTTTATCATAAATGGATGTTGAGTTTTGTAAAAAAAAATTTTCCACTTATTGAGATGATCATATAGTTTTTATTCTTCAGTTTGTTAATGTAGCATATCACACCAATTGATTTGCAGATGTTGAAGCACCCATCCTTCCCTGGACTATACCTCACTTGATCACAGTGTATGATCCTTTCCATATATTGTCGAATTCAGTTCATTTGTAGTTTGCTGAGGGTTTCTGCATGTATATTCATCAGCGATATTAGCCTATAATTTTCTGTGATATCTTTGTTTACAGTATCACAGTAAATGTGGCCTCATAGTATGAATTGGAAGTGTATCATTCTCTTCAAGTTTGGAATCGTTTGCGAAAGATAGCATTAGCTCTCATTTATGTGTTTGGTACAATTCCTCTGTGAAGATGTTCAGCCTTGGACCTGTGTTTCCTTGGAGTTTTTAAATCACAAATTCAATTTTACTACCAGAGATTGTTTTATTCAGATTGTCTATTTCTTCCTGATTCAGTCTTGGAATATTGTATGTTTCTAGAAATGTTTGTCTTCTATTTTGTCCAATTGTTAGCATATAACCATTCATAGTATTCTCATATTATTATTTTTGGATCTCTGTGATATTTGTTATTTCTCTTCTATTTAGGTCCTCTTTTCTTCTTGATGAGCTTGGATAAAGATTTATCATTTTGTTACTCTATTTAAAAAAACAGCAGTTGTTTTCACTGGTATTTCTATTGTTTTGGGATCTGTTTTATTTATTTCCTCTCTGATTTTTATTATTTCCTTTCTACAACTGATTTTGAGCCATGTTTGTTCTTTTCCTAAATCTTTCAAATGATAGGTTAACTTGTTTATTTGAGACTTTTCTTACATCCTTAGGTGCACTTATATCACTATAAATTTGCCTCTTAAAATTGCTTTCGCTATATCCCTTAGACTTTGGAATGCTATGATTTCATTTTCATTTTTCTCAACATATATTGATTTCCTCATTGGTTTCTTCATTGACCCATTTGTTTCTTAACAACCTGCTGTTTAATCTCCACATGTTTGTGTTTTCCCATTTTTTCCCCAGTAATTGAATTGTAGTTTCATAATGTTGTGGTCAGAGATCATGCTTGATATAATTTTTAACCTCTTAAATTCATTGAGATTTATTTTGTGCCCTAGTATGTGATCTATCTCTGAGAACATTTCCCTTGTAGCTGAAAAAAAGAAATGTATATTCTGCTGTGTGGGGATGGAATGTCTTGTAGATATCAAGTCCAACTGACCTTTTGCATTAATTAAGACCACTGTTGCCTTGATGATTTTATGTCTGAATGACTTCTCCTTTGATGTTATTGGGGTGCTGAAGTTACCTACTATTTTCATAGTAGGCTTCCCAGGTGGCACCAGTGGTAAAGAACCCACCTGTCAATTCAGGAGACAGAACAAATGTGGGTTTGATCCTTGGTTTGGGAAGATCCCCTGGAGAAAGAAATGGGAACCCACTCCAGTATTCTTGCCTGGAGAATCCCATGGACAGAGGAGCCTGGTGGGCTACAGTCCATGGGGTTGTAGAATTAGACATGATTAACCACACATCTACTAGTAGTATTATCATATTACTAGTGATTTTCCCCTTTATGTCCATTAATATTTGCTTTATGTATTTAATTGTTCCTGTATCTGTTACATATGTGTTAATAAATAAAAAATTCTCTTCTTATACTGATCTATTTACCATGATATAATACCCTTCTTTGTCTTTTTTTTTACTAGACTTTGTTTTAGATTCTATTTTATCTTATATGATTATTGTTAAACCCACCATCCTGTCATATGTTTACATGAAATATGTTTTTCCATCTCCTCATTTTCAGTCTCTGTATGCTTTTAGTTCAAAATTAAATATCTTAAAAGCAACATATAGGTGAGGTTTTGTTTCATTTTATTTTATTCAGTTACTCACCATATGTCCTTTGTTTGGAGCATTTACTCCTTTGACATTTAAAGTGATTATTGGGGACTTCTCTGTAGTCCACAATTAAGAATCCATATTCCAGGATTCTGGTTCAAGATGGTGAAGTAAGTGGCCATGCGCTCATCTACTACAATGAGAGCACGAAAATTATACCTAGCTGTTGAACAACCATCTACAGGAGGAAGCTGGAACCTACCAAAAAAAGATACCTCACGTCCAAAGACAAAGAAGAAGCCACAGCGAGATGGCAGGAAGGAAACATCATGATAAAATCAAATCCCACAACTGCTGGGTGGGTGACCCACAAATGGGAGGGCAATAACATGAAAAAAGTTCTCACAAGGCTATGGTTTTCCCAGTGGTCATATATGGATGTGAGAGTTGAACTATAAAGAAAGCTGAGTGCCAAGAATTGATGCTTTTGAACTGTGGTGTTGGAGAAGACTCTTGAGAGTCCTTTGGACTGCAAGGAGATCCAACCAGTTCATCCTAAAGGAAATCAGCCTGAATATTCATTGGAAGAACTGATGTTGAAGGTGAAACTCCAATCCTTTGGCCACTTGCTGTGAAGAATTGACTCACTTGAAAAAATCCTGATGCTGGGAAGGATTGAAGGCAGGAGGAGAAGGGGACGACAGAGGATGAGATGGTTGGATGGCATCACCGACTCACTGGACATTAGTCTGAGTAAACTCCAGGAGTTGGTGATGGACAGGGAGGCCTGGTGTGCTGCAGTCTATGGGGCTGCAAAGAGTCAGACACAACTGAGTGACCAAACTGAACTGAACTGAACTGTTGTGAAGGTTTCAAACCTCATGTCAGGCTTCCCAGCCTGGGGACCCAACAAAGGGACTGGAAATCCCCAGGGAATCTGACCATGAAGGCCAGTGGGATTTGTTTACAAGACTTCCCACAGGACTGGGGGAAACAGAAACTCCAGTCTTGGATGGTACAAACAAAACCTTGCATGCATCAAGACCGAGAGGAAAGGAGCACTGACTCCACAGCAAAGTGAACCAAACTTACCTGCTAGTGTTGGGGGGTCCCCTGTGGAGGCATGGGTAACCAGGGGCTCACCCCAAGGACAAGAGGGCTAGCATCAGCTGTCTGGGAAGGTCTTCTTGCCTCAAGGCCAAAAACTACCACCCTTGTCAATCCCACCCACCAGCAGATAATTGGGTTAAAGCTTTTCTGAGCAAAGACCTGCCCACCAGAGTAAGAACCAATGTTTCACACCACCACCAGTCCCTCCTATCAGGAAGCTCACACAAGCCTCTTAGGCTCCTCCATCAGACAGCAGACAGAAGAAGAAGAACCACAATCCCACAGTGACTGAAACAAAACCACATTACATTTCATCACCATGAAAGAGCAGATACATTCCACATGAAGGAACAAGATAAAACCCCAGAAAAACAACTAAATGAAGTGAACTTAGGCAACTGTCCAGAAAAAGAATTCAAAATAATGATAGAGAATGTGATTCAGGATCTTGGGAAAAGAATGGAGGCATGGATTGAGAAGATACAAGAAATATTTACCAAAGACCTATGAGACTAAAGAAGAAATAAACAGAGATGGATAATACAGTAGAAGGAAGCCAGAGCAGAGCAACTGAGGCAGAAGCAGGGAAAAATGACCTGCTGGACAGAATGGTGGGGATCAACGCCACAAAACAGAATGAGAGAAAAAGAATGAAAAGAAATGAAGACAGCCTAAGAGACCTCTGGGACAGCATTAAACACACCAGCATTCTCATTATGGTGGTAGCAGAAGGAGAAGAGAGAGAGGAAGGACCTGAGAAAATATCTAAAGTGATAACAGCTGAAAAATTCCCTAGCACGGGACAGGAAATAATCAACCAAATCCAAGAAGCACAGAGTCCCAGGCAGGATAAACTCGAGGAGGAACACATCGAAACGCAGAGTGATGAGACTGACAGAAATTAAAGACAGAGGTAAACTATTAAAAGTAACAAGGGGAAAAGGACAAATAAATAACTTACAAGGGAACTCCCATCAGGATCCCAGCTGATTTCTCAACAGAAACTCTACAAGCCAGAAGGGTATGGCACGATATAATGATGTAAGGAAGATACACCCATTTGAATGCAGAGTTCCAAAGACTAGCAAGGAGAGATAAGGAAGCCTTTCTCAGCGATCAGTGCAAAGAAATAGAGGAAAACAATAAATGGGAAACACAAGAGATCTCTTCAAGAAAATTAGAGATACCAAGGGAATATTTCATGCAAAAATGGGCTCAATAAAGGACAGAAATGAAACCAACCTAACAGAAGCAAAAGATATTAAGAAGAGGTGGCAAGAATACACAGAATAACTATATAAAAAATATCTTCATGACCCAGATAATCACGATGATATGATCACTCACCTAGAGCCAGACATCCTAGAATGAGAACTCAAGTGGGCCTCAGGAAGCATCACTACGAACAAAGCTAGTGGAGGTGATGAAATTCCAGTTGAGCTAGTTAAAATCCTAAAAGATGATGCTGTGAAAGTGCTGCACTCAATATGCCAGCAAATTTGGAAAACTCAGCAGTGGCCACAGGACTGGAAAAGGTCTGTTTTCATTCAAATCTCAAAAAAGGCAATGCCAAAGAATGCTCCAACTACTGCACAATTGCCCTCGTCTCACATACTAGTAAAGTAAGGCTCAAAATTCTCCAAGTCAGGCTTCAACAATATGTGAACTGTGAACTTCCAGATGTTAAAGATGGATTTAGATAAAGCAGAGAAACCAAAGATCAAATTGCCAACTGGATCATCAAAAAATCAAGAGAGTTCCAGAAAAACATCTATTTCTGCTTTATTGACTATGCCAAAGCCTTTGACTGTGTGGATCACTGCACACTGTGGGAAATTCTGAAAGAGATGGGAATACCAGACCGCCAGACCAGCCTCCCGAGAAATCTTTATGCAGGTCAGAAAGCAACAGTTAGAACTAGACATGGAAAAACAGACTGTCTCCAAATAGGAAAAGGAGTACATCAAGGCTGTATATTGTCACCCTGCTTATTTAACTTATATGCAGAGTACATCATGAGAAACACTGGGCTGGATGAAGCACAAGCTGGAATCAAGATTGTTGGGAGAAATATCAATAACCTCAGATATGCAGATGACACCACCCATATGGCAGAAAGTGAAGAGGAACTAAGTTGAAAGTGAAAGAGGAGAGTGAAAAAGTTGGCTTAAAGGTCATCATTCAGAAAACAAAGATCATGGCATCTGGTCCCATCACTTCATGACAAATAGATGGGGAAACAGTGGAAACAGTGACAAACTTTATTTTCTTAGGCTCCAAAATCACTGCAGATGGTGACTGCAGCCTTGAAATTAAAAGATATTTGCTCCTTAGAAGAAAAGTTATGGCCAACCTGGACAGCATATTAAAAAGCAGAGATATTACTTTGCCAACAAAGGTCCATCTAGTCAAGGCTATGGTTTTACCAGTAGTCATGTATGGATGTGAGAGCTGGACTATAAAGAGAGCTGAGTGCAGAAGAATTGATGCTTTTGAACTGTGGTGTTGGAGAAGACTCTTGAGAGTCCCTTGGACTGCAAGGAGATCCAACCAGTCCATCCTAAAGGAAATCAGTCCTGAATATTCATTGGAAGGACCGCTGTTGAAGCTGAAACTCCAATACTTTGACCACCTGATGTGAAGAATTGACTCATTTGAAAAGACCCTGATGCTGGAAAGGATTGGGGGCAGGAGGAGAAGGGGATGACAGGGGATGAGATGGTTGAATGGCATCACTGACTCGATGGACATGAGTTTGAGTAAACTCTGGGAATTGGTGATGGACAGGGAGGCCTGGAGTGCTGCAGTCCATGGGGTCACAAAGAGTTGAACATGACTGAGTGAACTGAACTGACTGAAAGGAAGAACCTACAACCAGGAATACTCTACCTAGCAAGACTCTCCTTCAGATTTTTTGGAGACGTCAAAAGCTTTCCAGAAAAGCAAATGTTAAGAGAATTCAGCACCACCAAACCAGCCTGACAACAAATGCTAAAGAAACTTCTCTAGACAGGAAACACAAGAAAAGGAAAAGACCTACAGAAAATAAACCCAACAATTAAGAAAACAGTAGGAGAATCATGCATTATCGATAATTACCTTAAATGTAAATGTATTAAACACACCACCAAAAGACAGACTGAGCAGAAAACATGTGCATGTATGCACTTCCACTCACCACAAATTCTGCTTGACCCCCCATATTGTATATAACTATTTTATATTGTTAAGTTAATCATGTTCCCATGGTGGACTGCAGCTGTAATTATCTTTTATTTTTTGTCTGGCTGTTGCTTGTGAAAACTGTTAAACATCTTTTACTATTGTGATTGTGTAACTATTAATTAGTACCATTGTATCATTTTTTGGTCAACAGAAAAATTATAGAACTCTGTATCACCAAAACTACCATTTAATAGAAAAACCTGTAATCAGTTTTTTAAATCCATATGCATATCAGAATTATTTAGGAATTTTTTGAAAAATACAAATGCCCAGTGCTCTTTTTTTTCTTACTAGAGCTCCAGATATGTTTCTGATGAGCAGCCATGTTTAGAAACAGCTGGGCTATATGAGGTCTTTTAATTTTTTCTGGTTTGTTTCACTTTTTCTATTTCATCTTCAGTGCTCCCGTTTTGTTTGTTTTCCAATTTCTCCATCTCTTCTTTTATTTTTAATTTTTTCTCAAGCCTTTATCAAGCATAGTAGAAAAACTTTTGTATACATATATATAAATAATATGTATAATATACATATTTTAGAAAACTTATGAATTTTTACCTAACAGAAAAAGTTATGACATTTTGATTCCACTTGCTTGACTTAGTATGAAGAGAATGCTAGATTTTTTACTTATAAAGAATAGAAATGTAACAAGCAACAATAGTTTACTATGTAGCACAGGGAACTGTAGTCAATATCTTGTAATAACTTATAATGAAAAATAATGTTGAAAATATTATATATGTTTATGCATGACTGAATCACACACACAAAAAATAGCTTTCTGAAATTTAGTAATGTTTATCCTTTTTCCAGTTTTTGTAAATGTCCTATGGATAATAACATATAAGATACAAAATTTTAAATGTATTTGTACAGGATATGATTATATAACTTAATTAAATATAAATCTATCATATTTAAATTATTATTGACATCATTCAAGATGCTCCTATTCTTATTTTTTCTGTGCTTGATAAAAGCATTCTCAGAGAAATGTTAATATGTCTCACTATGATAATATATTTTTACTTTTCCCTTACATGTCCTCTGATTTTTGCTTTATGTATCTTTGCTTTTTTTTAAGGTGTCTAATGGTTCATGCTGTCTGTCTTCTTTGTGAACTGTAGCCTTTATTAAAAATATTCATCTCTGTTTCACTTTTTAAATAAATAAATAAAATTAAATTTGAATTGAAAAACAAAAAAGAATCCACCTTCCAATGCAGGGGACATAGGTTTGATGGCTGGCTGAGAAACTAGGATCCCATCTGCCACGAGAGAACCTAGACCATGCCACCCCAAAGAAAGACATCCCGCAGACTAGAAGACTTGACACAGCCAAACAAGTGCCAAAAACAGTACGTGGTTACTGAAAAGTAAATATGCCATTCTTCACTTGTTTTCTGCTTATGTTTACAGCCCCTGTTCATTGCTTTAGCTTCTTTCCTTGTGTTTGAGGTTTTTCTTTAGTGGTATGCTTGGTCCTTTTTCTATGGTTTTTGCGTATCTATTATAAGTTTTTTATTTGTGGTTACCAAAGGATTCAAATATGTTGACCTACAACAATATCTGCTTGTTTTAAACTGGTAGTCATTTAGTGTCAAAAAGAATTGAAAACATCTATTATATCTATATTTTTTACTCCTCTCCCCTACATTGTGTGTTTTTTGATATCGTACTTTGCATCTTCATGTTTATCCCTTCTCTGTTTATTGTAGTTATTGTTGATCTTACTTTTTTGTCTTTTAATCTTTGTATTAATTTATTTAAGTGGTTGATTCGTAGCCTTCAGCATACGTTTACTGTACTAGTAGGATCTTTCATTCCTGTAGATTCTTACTTCTTCTTGTAGTCATTTTTTTTTCCACTTAGAGAAGACTCTGTATCTTTTAGGGTAGGTTTAGTATTGATGAACTCTTTTTATTCTGATAAATTCATTGTCACTTCTTCAATTCTAAATCATAATCTTGTTGAGTAGAATATCCTGGAGTTCACTGTTGGCAAAAGCAAACTGAACAAACCATGATAGACCCAGGATTGGGAGAGAACTGGCCCGGAGCCCTGTGAGCATCAGGGTGGAAAGCAGCCTGATCTCAGTTTGCTTCATTCTGTCCTGTTACAAGAGTTTCTCAACTGTGGAGTTGGAATGCAAGGCCTCTTGAAAAAAATTGACCCTGTTCTTTACTGAGAAAGTGTGAAGGTTCTGGTTGAATCAATGCAACAAGGCTGTTGTATAACCTGAGTTTCCAGAGCTAAAAACCTTGTGACTGTTGTAAAGAACCAAGTATTGTATTAAATTTTGGTAAAAATTTCAAACTTTTTAGCCTTCCTATTTGTAGAAAGTATAATCCTTTAAATAAAAATATTATTAATATAGAAATTATATAGAGCTCCTAAAATTCTGTTATGCTGATAGAATGTTGTTAGTCATATTTCTAGTAATTATCTTAAACTGTAACCCACCTGCCAATGCAGGAGACATAAGATACACAGGTTCCATCCAGAAGATCTACTGAAGGAGGCCACAGCAACCCACTCCAGTATTCTTGCATGGAGAATCCCCACAGAGGAGTTTGGCGAGCTCCAGTCCACAGGGTGGCAAAGAGTTGGACACAAGTGACTGAGCATGCACACATGCTATATGTCACAGTGGTAACCAGGTTTCAATTGCACTGTAATTGGATCCTTAAGCCTGATTTTTTCAAAGTCTTTTGCCATTTATTGTGCTCTGATGCTTTTGCAAATTTATCTATCTTCAAGAAGATTCATGGAAAGGACTTTGTGACAAGTGCAGGTTTCTGATAACTCTCAGATCATACCACTGAATTGGGTAAGAAATTAAAGAATTCTAATGGAAAATCTGATGACTCCATTAAACTATTAACAGAAGATTAAGATCAGGGATTAGTTAAATAGGATTGAGTGAACCTATAAGTATGGTTATAATTTTTTGGTTTTGTCTGAAATAGTACTGGTTTTTAACCTGTGTTTTCCAGATAGGAGGAAGGCTTTAAATTACACCTCTACAAGTAGAAATGAAATTATTTTTTCTCTCTACCTGAACTCTCCAGAATTTGGAAGCTCTTAGGCTCCCAGAAGCTTCCTCAGATATGCATGTGTGTGCTAAGTCTTTTAGCCATGTCCAACTCTTTGGGACCCTATGGACTGTAGCCCACCAGCCTCCTCTGTCATGGGATTCTCCAGGCAAGAATATTGGAGAGGGTTGCCATGCCCTTCTCCAGGGGATCTTCCTGACCTAGGGATCACACCCATATCTCTTACATCCCCTGCATTGGCAGGCAGGTTCCTTACCAGTAGTGCCACCTGGGAAGCCCCTTCTCCGGTATAAGGAAGGTCAACTTTTAACAGGTGCCAGAATCTCAAGGTATTTAAGGACTTCCAGATGAGAAGAATTCACTTGAATCTATCATTCAAATTTATAGATATCACAGATGGAACCTGTAACACATCCCTGTTGTCACTTTCCTGGCCCTGAAAGATTTTTTTTTTTTAAGTTCAATCTGATCGCTTCTGAAGTTTCAACACAACCAATTAAAAAGCCTACGTGATCAATTAACCACAGACTTACTTCACAAACAGATTAGTCTTAATTTGGCCATATTTAGTAGAAGTAAGGGTAATTTTAAAGAGAAAAAAGATGTTTTAGTGAATATTAAATTCTAGTTTTATCCATGGAGGTCTGTATTTACTGGCCAAAACTCACTTTCTGGACAGCTGCTTGTGAAGTTTAGTTTTTGAGCGGACACCCTAAGTTTGTTTCTGAAGTTTATCAAAGTAATCTAACTTTGGATGAAGATCGGATTCGCCATGACCTGCAACTGGAAGACAATGCATCCTGGAAAAGAAATCAGGTAAGAGACTCTTTGTAACCACCTTGGCGGCCACTCCAGGCCTCTCCTGGATGAAGTGCAACTCCTGTTTCTGACACCTAATTACAACTCAGACCGGCGCGGCCACACCAGCTGAACTGATGCTGACAGCTGAAACAGGGAACTCAGGGCTCGGGACTAGACCTGGATGCTGACACCTCTGACAGCTGCTCACACTTGTGCTTATGAACCAAATGTATTTTGTCTTTGTGCTCAGTCTTAGGCAAGTTTCAAAAATAAATCAACTTGCTGTTTATGACCAAATACCTATGTTCATTACTCCTCAATTGCCTTGGTGGATTTTTTCCTCTCCAGGGCCCTAACTGGATGGCTCTTGGAAATTTTTATTTTAAAGAAAAGAAACTCTAGCACCACACAAGCTAATGTTATCACCAGCATAACTGAGACTTTCTGACCCAGCCAATTAATAATACCTATTCTCAACCTGGCCATAAATAACTCCACTTCATTAGGTGTTATATTTTGGGTAGCTCCTAATAGGCCCCAGTGGATTTTTTGCAACAAGTTTATGACATTGAGTCTCCCCAGGTTGTTTAGGAAGATATATAATTGGTTTCCCTTGGGCTCAAGGTCACCTACAGGTAGTCTTGGAAACAGCCCCAGCCAATCTGCCAATCTGTGTTTAATACAGGCACACTGGGCTCAGTCTGTTTTCCAAAAGTATGATCATTTGATCGCAGTATTTGTTCCTTCACTTGGAACAGAAGATATTATTCATGTAGAGGCTTTAACAAAATTCACTCAGCAAGCTTTGAATGATAGTAATCAACCCATTAGGTTCTCAGTTTGGAAATTTCCATGATGAGAAAAGCAGTCTCACAGAATTTCATGGCCCTCAATATTTTAGCTGTTTCCCAAGGGGGAATTTGGCATGCTGCTGTCCATGGGGTCGCAAATACTCAGACATAACTGAGCGACTGAACTGAATGGGGAATTTGTGCTGTAGCATGTATTGAATGCTGTATCTTTACACCTAATGAGTCTTCAAATGTAACTGATCTTATAACCCAAGTGACATGTCACATTTCTGCTCTGAACAATTCTCTTCCCAGTTCAGGGGAAGCATTACGAAAATGCTTTGGCTTAGGAGCCTCGTGGCTTAAGTTTTTGCTGATGATGATCCTACAGGCAATTTTAGTTACACTTCGTGAAACTTATAAGGTAATAGTAGCTTCCTTTATGCTATGTGTCACTTGCTTATACTAAGATAGTATATTTATATTTTCAATCAAGTGAAAATATAGATTATGCCAATAGTTCTCTATAAAATAATAGGCATACACAATGCACATGTGAGAAAAATTGGTTTAAGTCTTATTGGACAACCTAGAATTGACTCTCAGTCCTTGCCAAACATTCTGCTAATATTACCCCCCACAAAAAAACAGCGAACTAACCTATTAGGACTTGGTATCAAGGGATATGACAGACCCAGGGGAGGAAAACAACTACCCTAGAAAATATTTGCTCTCCTACCACTTTCTACCAAATGATTAATGATCAAAAGGGGGAAATAGTGAAATAAAATTCATATTTTATGACAAGACAAGAAACATTTAAATATAAAAATTTTCTTTACCATTTGGTTTCCTCTCTCTCTCCCCTCTACGGCACATTACACATTGACCAAACCTCCCCCATCAGCAGAAATACCTGCTCAACCACAAACAGCAACATTTTCCTGGCATCGGTAAGGCAGCTCCTTAAAAGATGACATTGCTTCTAGACTTGTAAGGGACCATGATGATGCTTAGATAATTGGATTAAGTAAACTGTCAACAGTATGTCTCCCAGGGTTTATTGAGTATCTGGTGTATGTGTTTGGTTCACGGTTCAACACCAGGCCAGGCAGTTGACAGTTTCCCCTTAGTCTCCATTTCTTACCTATGCAAAGCCTCAAGATCAACCTTTGTTGTTGTTCAGTTGCTCAGTCGTGTCTGACTCCTTGTGACCCCGTGGACTGCAGCATAACATGCTTCGCTGTCCTTCACCATCTGCTGGAGCTTGCTCAAACTCATGTCCGTTGAGTCGGTGATGCCATCCAACCGTCTCATTCTCTGTCGTCCCCTTCTTGTCCTGTCTTCAGCCTTTCCCAGCATCAGGGTCTTTTCCAATGAGTCAGCTCCTCACCTCAGGTTACCCAAGTATTGCAACTTCGGCTTCAGCATCAGTCCTTCCAATGCGTATTCAGGGTTGATTTCCTTTAGGATTGACTGGTTTGATCTCCCTGCAGTCCCAAGGACTCTCAAGAGTGAATGTTTAGGGCCTTCTGAAGTCTCTGCCAAGTTTATGGACTGTTTAGCACAACCCCCTGTTTAGCATGTGTGTTGGTTTCTGGATTCTTAGGAATGTGTTGGAGCTTATGAAGCTCTACAGACATTCTCTAGCGTTTCCTCTGAAGCTTTCTGTTTAACCAGTCTTGCTGCTCCAAACTGCTTCCACTGAGTTAATCAATTCCCTCTCAGTGTTTGCTTGTTTTTGACAAACGCTTCTGGGGGAAAAGCTTTCCCAGGCTTGCAAGTGAGATTTTCTGGGGAACCAGCAGATAGTTCAAATGATGACTCTTCCCTTGGAAATAGGCTCTGAAGGCATCCCAGCCTCATTCTGCCTTGTCTGGCATCTGCCACGATTCTCCTTTTCACCATGGTTGTCAGCTATTATTTTTCAGCGCGATAGTGGAACTGGAGTTGAGATTGGATTAGAGTAAGCTGTTTTCTTGAAGAAATGCTTCCTGGGTTGCTGCAAGCCCTTGGTTGATTTCCAGAGTTCTGAAAAAGCTGACTCTGACAATGTTGCCAGCTTTCTCATCGCTTTTATGGAGAAAATAATTTTCAGAGGTGCTTGCATCTCCATTTTTGTGATGTCACTCTAAGGATATAATTCAAACTCAGACCCTCTCCCTCGCTGACCAATCCTCTGCCTATTACATCTGTGGTTCTCAAACTTTACATGCATCAGAATCACCACAAAGGCTTGCTAAAATACAGTTGATGGACTCCACACCTATAGTTTCCAATTCAGGTCTGAAGTTGGACCTACCTGAGAATTTGCATATTAGAGACATTAATTGATTAATTGATTAATTAATTGATTAATCAATTCATTAATTGATTAATTGATTCTGTTGGTATGGGGATCACACCTCAATAACTACTGCATTACATCCTGTAGAAATGAAAAGTGGTGCCTTCATTTCATTGCCGTAGGGAGTTCTTCCCCCCTCTGAAATCAACATTAATACATTAAAATCATATACATATGATTTTTACATATCTGAACTGTGGTGTTCAAGAAGACTCTTGAGAGTCCCTTGGATGGAAAAGAGATCCAACCAGACCATCCTAAAGGAAATCATTCCTGAATATTCACTGGAAGGACTGATGCTGAAGCTGAAACTCCAATACTTTGGCCACCTGATGCAAAGAAATGACTCATTGGAAAAGACCCTGATGCTGGGAAAGATTGAAGGCAGGAGAAGGGGATGACAGAGGATGAGATGGTTGGATGGCATCCCTGACTGGATGGACATGAGTTTGAGTAAACTCCAGGAGTTGGTGATGGACAGGGAGGCCTGGCATGCTGCAGTCTATGGGGTCATGAAGAGTCATACACAACTAGGCTACTGAACTGAACTGATATACCTATATTTATCTATCTATCTATATATATAAAATACACTACCTAAGTGTTCAGTACTTACCACATGCTAGGGATTGAAATGGGGAAGGGGACATGGCACAACCTTTGAAAAAGTGACATAGCCCACATTTACCTGACAGGGGAGATACAATGATCACGAAGGTAGTTTTTCCAAAGTGAGGCTCATCCATTGTACTCCAGATGTGCTGGCCCCTGCAATTTCCCTAAATGTGGGAAACTCAACTGCATAATTTATGGTAGTGGGGAACTTTACCCCCAAGGGAAAAAGAGAAAAAGAATAACGTAGCCCGAGGACACAACATAAACAGATTATAATGAAATGAGTCCAAGATGTCAGATAAGTCAATTTTGACTAGACCTTAATCCTCAATGTATGCTCATTGTAACACATCAACAAGCTGAATGACAAACCCAGAGGCACCATGACAGTTCCACAGGAGCTAGTATATAGTGAGAGTGCAGCCTTTTGATTCTAGAATACATGGAGTGTTTCTTAAAGAGTAACATAGATCAATTCTGATGCCTTGGGACATGCATGCAGGATTAAAAAAAAGACTCACATAGTGAGAGTGTGATTCTTACTTTGGTTCAATTTTTCTCTCCTTTGATTATATCATGATAAAAATGCCATTTCCCTGCTTGCTTTTAAAATATGTCTCTAGTGCTTGGTAACCTTCCGTTTTTTACAGGCAATAGGCTTTAGGCTTAGAGACTTTAGTAGAAGAAAATGCTATTTAATTCCCAGAATTTAAAAACTTTGCTTTATGTTCACTTCTCCTTCAGTCATTTTCAACATGGGAGAGGTGATACAGGCTTTCAATTTATAGTAATTTACGAAGTCTTCCTCTTAAGAAACTGAAGGAAAAACACATTTATTTAAAGAAAATAAATACTACTGTGAATGTATACACAGATACGATATGAAAGAGATTAAAATTCGGAAAACCCTGCCCCAACAAACAGGTTAGTGTATCCAATTGGATCAGTATACAACATCCTAAAAGGAGACAAGGGAAATGGGACTAAAGTATCAGTTCTCCTTCAAAGAGGAAGAGACTTGGATGGAGAAAGAGCAACACATGTGAAGCAGAGAAATATCAAGCAGGACATGGTTTCTTGGTAAGAAATGTACTACATCAGTGGGCTGAGAGTTTTGTTCCACAAACTGCCTAGCCAATTCTCATAGTCCAACTTTTATACTAAAGTTGGGATACTTTTGTTTTCATCAACAGCAAAAAAATTAGTCTGGGTTCACTGGCAGGAGATTTTGCAGTTGCCAGGGACAGCACAAAAAGTGGGGCTCTTAACTCTTAGCGCAAGTGATAAGATAAATGTGTCCTTGGCACTGGGCGTGTGTGTGGTGGGGGTGAAGAGGCTGGCAGTAAGATGGGAGGAGAGCGGGACTGTAATCACAGAAGCAGACAGGTTCGGTTTCTTCGTGCAGGACGAAGAAACAATTCAGCATCACGGACACGACCGACTAAACTGTTACCCATCTTTAAGTTAATTAAGGTGTCCAAGGCCTACAGCTGTTGCGTTTATTTTGGTTGCAAGTGATGGGAGCTGATACTTACCAGCTTGACAACCCATCAGCCCCACGGTGCAAACTGGAAGCCTCTGGTCAGGCCGTGGCTATACAGAGGAAACGCAAGCACCTCCATATGACCCGCCCCTACCCCAAGAGAATCAGCAATGAGGGGACAGAGGACTGACTGCGGTGCTGTGGGGTTGGGGGGGAGAAGGTGGGCGGGGAGGGGGAGTTGGCCTTCCTCCTGCTGTCTTCTCTCAGCCTACCCATGACCCCGGGAGACCTTAATCTTGTTAGGTCTACAGTCAAATTAGGATTGATTTTGGAAACTGTGGTGTGGGAGAAGACGCTGGAGAGTCCCTTGGGCTGCAAGGAGATCCAACCAGTCCATCCTAAAGGACATTAGTCCTGAATATTAGTTGGAAGGACTGATGTTGAAGCTGAAACTCCAGTACTTTGGCCACCTGATGCGAACAACCGACTCATTGGAAAAGACCCTGATGCTGGGACAGACTGAAGGCGGGAGGAGAAGGGGATGACAGAGGATGAGATGGTTGGATGGCATCACCGACTAGCAAGCTCAGGGGATCGGTGATGGACAGGGAGGCCTGGCGTGCTGCAGTCCATGGGGTCGCAAAGAGTCGGACACGACTGAGCGACTGGACTGACTGAGGCGGACACGACTGAGCGACTGGACTGACTGAGGATTGATTTTGACACCTCCATCTCGCGTGCCGCGCCTTCATTTCTGAAAGCCTAACTGCGCCAGTCCTTCTCCAGTTCTCCGCACGGCCTCCCCTCCCCTGAGACCCAGCTCCTGCCTCCCCGCTCAACCCAAAGAAGGCCTCGAGGTCCCGGCCCGGCACGGAGCCCCGCCCCCTCAAACGTCGCAGTGCTGCAGGGAAAGGGGGCGGGGCCTGGAGGGGGTGGGGTTTGTCCTTCCGCTCTAGGGCCAATCGGCGAGGTTCCCCCTTGCCGAGACAGGGGAGCGGGGCGCAAAGACAGGACGAGTGTTTTCCCCTTCTCCGCCACGTCCCAACTACTGACGCGCGCCCACTCCTCAGGTTCCGATTGGGCATGAGGCTTACCCCCCAGCAGCGGCCTCTTAAGCCTATTGGTGGAGTCCGATTTGGGGGCGGGGCTTGATCGCCCCCCGCCCTCGCCTGCGCCGCGGCGCAAGGGGCGGGGCGCGCCGCCGCCGCCCGTGTTTCCGCCGCCGCCGGCTGCTGCGCGTTGGGCGGGGGAGGAGTCGGAGGCGGAGAAGAAGGCGGCGGCGGGTGGAGGACCGAGTGCCGTCCTCGCTCCGGAGCCGCTTCTCAGCTCGGTGAGGGGATTGCTTTCCTTTTCTTTAAATGAGGCTGGTCCCGGTGTCGGGTCACGGTGTCGGCGAGGGTCACGGCGGGGAAGCTGCCGCCTCCGCCGCCGGCGTCTCTCCGTCCCGGCCTTCGAGCGGGGCCCGTCCGCGGCCCGCCGCGCCGGCCATGGTGGGTGGGGTCGCTGACTGGGAGAGGCAGTCTTCGCCGCCTGGGCCCGCTCCTCCAGCGCCGGCCGCGGGGCCTCCGCAGGCCGCTTCTCCTCGCTGCCCTTGGCGGCTGGGCCCGCGAGCGCTGCCTTTCTCCGTCAGCGCGGCTGTGTAAGGAGATCGTCTCCCCCGGCGCGCTCACCGCGCCCCCGTCACCCTGTGTGGAGACCCCCGCGCACCT
>CM035271.1:102931126-103023487 GCA_020226075.1 Hydropotes inermis | reverse complement strand
CGCTCAGTCACCCCGTGTGGAGACCCCCGCGCACCCCGCTCAGTCACCCCGTGTGGAGACCCCCGCGCACCCCGCTCAGTCACCCCGTGTGGAGACCCCCGCTCACCCCCATTCAGTCACCCCGTGTGGAGACCCCCGCTCACCCACCCCGTGTGGAAACCCCTGTCACCCCCGCTCACCCCTCTCAGTCATCCCGTGTGGAGACCTCCGCTCACACCGCATGTGAATACCCCCCTCCCGGTCACCCCGTGTGGAGACCCCCGCGCACCCCCGTTCAGTCACCCCGTGTGGAGACCCCGCGCACCCCTGGTCTGGCACCCGGTTAGAGCCGAGCCGTCGGACTCCTCGAGCCTGCGGCAGCTCCGCGTCCCCGAAAGCCGCCCGTGGCCGTCGCCCCCCTGCCCCGTGGTCGTCCCCGAGACTTGGGCGCGCAGATCCCCGCCAAGGCCGCGGCCATCACGCGCCCGAATAGCAGCCCCGCGCCCCCCGACGCCCCCGTCACCGCGGCGGGTCAGGGCAGACCCCGACCCCAGCCTGGCTCGGCGGTGACGGCTCGTCAGTGGCTCTGCGCGCGTCCAGGCGCTGAGCGCCGCTCGGACCGAGCCGAACAGGAGAGGCGCAGCCTTCCTCCCTGAGAGGAAGAGCTGTTGAGAAGACTTCTCTCTCCAGGCTTTTTCTCTCTCTTTTTTTTTTTTTTTTGACAGACGCATAGGCACTGCGTTGAGTCGGCTGCTTCCGGGAAAGTTGTTTTTTTTAAAGACCTAATATATTCTTATTTTTTTATCATGACCTGTTTGGTAAGTTAAATGTCTCTACATTGGCAGCCCCTTTTGGTGGAGACTATAGATCATTTGCCGAGTATGTAAATAAACACGAAGATAAACATTTAAGAGATTTTTAACGAACGTTTGGACTTTTTTTTCCCCATGTCTTCTGGAATTTATTATTTTTATATGAAATAATTTTGATTTTTAAAATTCAGTTACAAACATGCAAACTAGATGTAAAATTTCAGCAATACAGAAAATGAACCATTAACTACAATGTGAGCATTCCTTTTTATCCTCCAGTCTCGTTCCAGTGTCTAGCGTTAACAGTACTGTACGTCTTCCTAATGTACACTTTTAAACACATATGCATACATGTAAAGTTGGGAGAGTTTGGTGGGAATATACTAAACACGTTGATATATCACTTTTTTTTTTGCCAAGTTATGTATCTTGGCCATCTTCCCTTGTAAATTATAAGTCCCCTTGGTACTTTTTAAAAGTTAAATGATACTTAAATAATCTCAATGGGCTGTAATTTACTTAACTGTTTGTTTCCTTACTGAAAGACATTTAAGTTAGTTTCTTTTTCTTACCACAAATAATCTTTATTTGAAGCCAAGTTTTACAGTTACTTGTTTTTAATAATATCCTTTAAATTTTTTTAAATTTTAAAATTTCAAACAGCATGGAAAGACTGTAAGGTAAAAAGTGCACCTCCCACTTCCCCTTCTAGTTCTACCTTCATGATAAGAGTCAGCTGTTCAGTGAACTTCCTCTTTATATGATTATTTCTAGAGCATGGATTCTTAGAAATTGAATTGCTAGAGTAAAAACAGTATGCATTTAAATTTTGATAACAGTTTCTCCCTATTTATTACTCTTTTCGAAGTTAATCTTATGCATTCTACAAATGAACTTTAGACTCAACTTGCAAATTAGATAAAAGATCCTTTAGGTGTTTTGAGTGAGGTCATACAGAAATTTTAGATTAATGTGGAACAAATTGACCTTTGTGATACTGAATCTTACCCTTCTGATAGATATGTATGTATAGCATGCCTCTTAATTCACATCTTGCTTAAGGAAAGTTTTATAGTTTTATTCCATAAAATCTATGTATGGTATTCCATTTTGGTAGCTCTGGTGGATAGAAACTTTCAGTAACATTTGTTTCTCCCCCCTCACCCTCCAGTTATACCAAAACTTTTGAATTTTTTTCTGCTTATCATGTATCTAACCACTTTACTGAGTTGATTATCTGAAAATATTCAGTTTTGTGGCTTTTAAATTTTATAATTTGTGTTTTCCTCATTACATTAGGACTTACCTGGTGGCTCAGCTGGTAAAGAATCTGCCCAAAATGCAGGAGAATTGGGTTCGTTCCCAGGGTTCGGACAATCCCCTGGAGAAGGGACTGGCATCCCACTCCAGTATTCTTGCCTGGAGAATCCCCAAGGACAGGGGAACCTCGTGGGCTGCAGTCCTTGGGTTCACAAAGAGTCTGACTGGACTGAACAACTAACACTTTCACTTTTTTTAATCATTACTTTGGCTAGTATATATTTTTACATAATGTTAAGTAATAGCAGTGAGAGTTCACAACTTGGTGGTGTTTTAGACCTTAAGGGGATTGTTTCTGATGTTTTAGTATCAATTATGATGTTTACTAGAAGGCAGTGGCAACCCACTCCAGTCCTCTTGCCTGGAAAATCCCATGGATGGAGGAGCCTGGTAGGCTGCAGTCCATGGGATCGCTAAGAGTCGGACACGACTGAGCGACTTCACTTTCACTTTTCACTTTTCACTTTCATGCATTGGAGAAGGAAATGGTAACCCACTCCAGTGTTCTTGCCTGGAGAATCCCAGGGACAAGGAGCCTGGTGGTCTGCCGTCTATGGAGTCGCACAGAGTCGGACACGACTGAAGCGACTTAGCAGCAGCAGCATGTTTACTGAAGCTTTCTGATAAATGGAGAGTATAATAGGTTAAAATATTTTCTTGTATTCTTAACTTTCCAAGTAATTTTATTGTTTTTAATTTCTGATGACATTTTAAAAAATCATAAATGGGTATTGAATTTTGTTGATGTTTTTGATACCTTTTGAGTATTTGTATAGGGGCATCACTAGTATTCCCTGGTTAATATTTTCCCAAAAGAGCTGTTTTTTACAGAATCACTTTTATTGAGGATAATTACAATAAAATACATAGATTTAAAATGTACAGCTCGGTGTGTTTTGACAGATGTATACAGTCATGTCACCACTGCCACAATCAAGAGTAGAATATTTTCATTACTACAGTCAAGATACTGAATATTTCTCTCATCCTCCAAAGTTCCCTTCTGCCCTTTTTCAGTAAGTCACTTTTTTACCCTTGGCTCTAGGAAACACTTTGTTCTCTTTTTCTCACTCTAGATGGGTTTCACTTGTTCTAGAATTTTATATAAATAAATTATGTAATGTGTATTTTTCTGTGTCCATGTTTTCTTCTTTCACTGTGTTGTTTTTGAGGATAATCCATGTGTTTGTATGTTTAGCTCGTTCATGGCTTTTGTTGCTGAGTAATAGTTTACGGGGGATTGATTTACACAATAATTGACCATTTCACCTGTGTATGGGTATTTGGACTGTCTTCAGTTTGGGATTCTTATTAATAAAGCTCTACAAACATTCATTCATGAATGGGTATAATATATTTTCATTTCTCTTGGCTAAATACTTACAAATGGATTTGTTGAGTTGTATTGTAAATGAATGTTTAAGTATAAGAACCTGTCAAACTGTTTCCCATTTTACAGTTCCAATTGCTCTATGTTCTCATCAAACTTGGTTAATTTTAGCCCTTCTAGTGGGTATGTAGTAGTATGACACTGTATTTTAAATTTGTATTTATCTGATGTCTAATGATGCTGAGAATTTATCATTTATTTTGGATCATTTGTATGTCTTCCTTTATAAAGTATGTGTTCAGATCTTTTGCCATTTTTAAACATTGAGTTCCTTGTCTATTGAGTTAGAGGAATTCTTTATACAGCTTTCTGTAGGAGTCCTTTGACTTTGACCCATACAGATGCATACACACTCAATGCAGTCTGAAGCTTACCTTTTCATTGTCCCAGAGGAGCTTTTAATTTTGATTAAATTCACTTCATCAATTTTTCCTTTTATAATTTGTGTTTCTGTGTTCTAAGTTTGCTCAGTACAAAGTCAGGCAAATTTCTTCTTACATTTCTTCTACAAATGTTATTGTTTTTATGTCAAGGGGTATCAGTCTGTTTTGAGTTATTTTTGTATATGATGTGAAATAAGGATCAAGTTTATTTTCCTGGTTCTAGCACGACTGAAGCGACTTAGCAGCAGCAGCACCATTTAGTCAAAAAATCAGTTTGACCATGTATGTGAGTGTGTTTCTGGACTATCCCCTTGATCTCTTATCTTTCATTTTGCCAGTGCCACTTTGTCATTCATGATTATCATTGCTTTATAATACGTTTTAAAATCAGATAATGTAAGTTCTTCAACTTTATTTTCCAAAATCATTCTGGATATTCTAGTTCCCTTTGCTTTTTCATAAAAATTTTTATAAGTAACGTTGGTTTCTACAAAAAATACTGAGGGGATATTAATTTAGATTACATTGAGTACATTGATCAATATTAAGAATTGACATCTTAATATTGAATAATCATGTAAGCACATGAGATATCTCTCTTTGGTTTTAATCAAAGGTCTTCATTTTCCTTCATTAATATTTTATAGTTGCAAGATAGATAAGTTGTTGCTCTTGTCAGATTTATATCCAGGTATTTCATCACTTCTGATAATATTGTAAATGATAATTTGCCAAAGTTTCCATGTCCAGTTGTTCACTGACAGTATGTAGAAATACAGTTGATTTTGTATTCTGACCTTGACCTCGCAACCTTGCTAAACTCACCTGTTCTAATAACCTTTTTTTCCTTTGTAAATTCTTTTCAGTTTTCACATGTAGAAAGTTAACATCAATTGTGAATATAGAGCATTTTTGTTTTCAATTTGTATGTAACCACCTCCCCTGTACCTTTTTTTCCCCTTATTGCACTGACTAGGACCTCCAGTATGATGTTGAATAGGAGTGGTGAGAACAGATGTCTTATTTGTAATCCTAGGGAAAAAAATCTTTCAGTCTTTTCATTAGTAAGTCTGCTAGGACTTTTGATCAAGTTTTATTATATACTACTTATTATTATAGTTAAGTAAAATAATCCTTTAATCAAGTTAAGGATGTCCCCGTTCTGTTTTTAGATGAGAATTTTTTAATCATGATTGGACATTGAGTGTGCTCAAATGTTTTAACTGTTAACTTACTGAGGTGATCTTATGATTTATCTTCCTTGGTGTGTTAATAAGATGAATTACATTGATTTATTTTCAAATGTTGAGTCAGTCTTGCATTATCTAGATATGTCTCACTTGGTTATAATGTATTATTTTCATAAGTTAGAAGATAAGATTTGCTAATATTTTATTGAGTATTTTTTTGTATCTGTGTCCATGATAGATACCTTTTTGTGTAATATTTTTGTATCAGGATAATGCTGGTCTCATAGACGAAAGTGTTTCATCCTCTGTATTTCCTGAAAAAATTTTGGATAGGATTATTATTTCTTTCAGAAATGTTTATCAGAGTTTGCAAGGTAACTTATCTGGGCCTAGGTTCCTTTGTTGAAAAAGGATGGATTTAATTACTTTAATAGGTATAGGATGGTAAGGATAACCTAATTTTGTCTTAAAAACTTTCAGGTTTTGACTAGGTGAGTCACCTAATATATGAGTTTTAGTAGTTTGTGAATTTCAGAGAATTTGTCTCTTTATTAATTGCCATGAAGTTGTTTCTTATTGTCCCTTTAACCACTATGGCATCCATAGTGATGTTTTTTCTTTCATTAGATGTTGTCAGTGTGACCTCTCTTTTGTCTTTATTAGTTCATTTCCAGGTTTATCAATTGTGTTAACTTTTCCAAAGATCCAGCTGTTTATTTTACTATTTTAAAAAAAGTTTTGAGTTATACTGATTTTAACTACTGTTTCTTCTTATGTGCTTTGGATTTAAATCCACTCAGTTTTTTCAGGTGTAAGCTTAAAAGGCTGTTGATTTGAGACCTTTCTTCTTTTCCTTCTAAGTACTACATGAGATGGTCTCACAAATTTTAATGTTGATATTGTCTGAGTTCTTTTGTGACTTTCACATTGACCCATGGATTATTTAGATGTGGTGATTTTTGCCTCTCTTTCTATAATTGATTTCTATGCTTTATTTTATTATAGATGGAAAGCATACTTTGTATAATTTTGTTTGACTTCTTTGAAGTTTTATGAATCAGAATATGGTCAGTCTTGGTAAATGTCTATGTGCAGTTCAAAATAATGTATGTCATGCTGCTTTGGGGCAGGATATTATATAAAGTCTGCATTCCATTTTAAATACTAAATCGTTTGTATTAAATATTCTGTAATTGTTAGGTCAAGTTGACTTGTGATGCTTGTTAGGTTTTCTGTTTCCTTACTGAGGTTTTGTCTACTTGTTTTGTTGATCATTGCAAAAAGAGTTGAAGTCTCCAAGTGTAATTGTGGGTTTGTCTATTTCTGCTTCATCTTCCAACTGTTTTTACTTCATGTATTTTGAACTTCTGTTGTTAGGTACTTACTTGTTTAGGAGTGTTATATTTTCTAGGTGAATTGACCCCTTTATCATGATGTAGTATCCTTCTTTATCTCTGGTAATGTTTCTTCTGCAGACTACTTTTCTGATATTGATAGTGCTACTCCATCTTTCTTTTGATTAGTGATTGCATGATTTAAAAACTTTTAAAGGCATTTATTTAAAAAGACACTTTGAAGACACACATAATATGAACATAAAAAGACTGAGTAAGTATTTTTTGCAAATACTCACCAAAAGAAAACCGATATGCCTGTATGAGTTGTAATATTGTTCAAAGTAGACATAAAGGAAGAAATATTGCAAGAAATAAACAGGAAAATATCATAATAAGGAGGTCAATTCATCAAGACAACATAATAATCCTAAGCATTCATTTACTTGATAACATAGCCTCTAAATATAGAAGTTAATATAATTAGTAAAGATAGGTATGCATTCATAACTGGAGATTTTAAATATACATTTGGTTTAAGTGATAGAACAAATATTTGAAAATATCAGTAAGGAAATAGGAAATTTGAATGACATGATTAATCAACATGATATAATTGACATTAATAGAACATTTATCTAACAACTGAAGGCTATGCTTTTCTTTTCAAGCACATATGGGACATTTGTCAAAATATTGTGGACCTTAAAAAGTATCGTCAAATTTCACAGGATGGAAATTATACAGTACATGTTCTTTGAACCCTGTGGAATTAACTACAATTCAATCTTGCCTGGGAAATCCCTTAGACAGAGGAGCCTGGCAGGCTACAGTCCATGGGGTCACAAAAGAGTTGGACAAGACTTAGTTTTTAAACACTTTAAAGACGCACATGATACAAAAGTAAAAAGCGACTGAACAACAACAGCAACATAAAAATAAGTAGCTAGGTCCATGGGGTTGCACAGAGTTGGGCACAACTGAAGTGACTTAGCATGCATGTGTGCATTGAAGAAGGAAGTGGCAACCCACTGCAGTGTTCTTGCCTGGAGAATCCCGGGGACAGAGGAGCCTGGTGGGCTGCCGTCTATAGGGTCGCACAGAGTTGAACACGACTGAAGCAACTTAGCAGTAGCAGCAGTAGACTCCACATGTTTGAAAATTAACCAAGACATTTCTAAATAGTCCATGAATCAAAATGAAGTCATGATGAATATTAGAAAACATTTTTATCTGAAAAATAACAAAAAGATTACATCCGAGCTTGTTGAGTGCAGCTGAAGCAGTGCTCAGAGAGTACTCTACTCTTCATTCAGGCATACTTCAGTTTTTATTGTGCTCTGCTTCCTTGCACTTCATGGACACTGTGTTTCTTTACAGATTGAAGAGTTTATTAGTGCCACTTGCCCAGTAGCATTTTCTCACTGATACAGTTAGCATATCCTCATCAATTTAGGAATAGAAGAAAACTGTTAATTTTCTGTATAGTATCACAACAACAACAAAATGCTACAGCTGATAAAATACTCAAGTGAAAAACCTTGTTTCATGTCACATATCTTTTTTCTCTATTTAACTACATTGGAATCCTAACCAGTGCCCTCAGGTTAGAAAAGGTTAATTTTAAAAAATGGAAAAAAATTTTTGAAGTGTTTGCTGGTAAAGTTTTTCACATATTCACAGAATATGTGAATTTAACAAGATACAAGGATACAAGGACAGCTTGCAAAAATGTAAGTTATGTACTAGCAACCAAAAAGTATAAAATAAAGTTAGAAAAGTACTTTTAGAAAATCATTATATAAGATACCTAAGAATCTACTAAAAACTTTGGCAAAACTTCTACACTGAAAATTATAAAACAGTGCTAGGAGACATTTTAAAATACCTAAGTATGTGGAGAAATATTTCATCTTTATATGGTAGGAACTCACTGTTGTTAAAATGTCAGTTTCCTCCAAGTTGAGCTATAGGTTTAATACGATTTCAGTTAAAACCCCAGAATTTAAAAATTATGATGAAATGGATTGCAAAATTTATATCAAAATGTAAATGTCTCAAGACTTGCTATAAATTTACAGTAATTAAAATAGTATTATATTAGAACAAGATGGACAAAAAGACCAGTGGAAGAATATGAGTGTCTAGAAATGGAACCTTCACATATGTAATTTCTTGGATTATGACAGAAGCTCCACTAAAGTTAAGAAACATGTTTAAATTGTGTTAGGTAAATTGGATATTGAATATTTGGGGAAAAAAAAAACCTTGATTTCTACCTGGTACTGTATTCATTTGAATTGGATCTGTATATGCGAAAATTATCAAGGTTCTAGAAGCAAACCCAGAATGTCTTGATCATCTTGGATTAGACAAAAATTTCTTAAATAAAACAAAGTCGGTAAATTAGACTAAGTTATGAATTTCTATTCATGAAGATGTCATTAAAGAGAACAGGCAAGCCACAGACTACAAGAATATACTCACATTAAGTAAATCTGTTGAGAGACTTGTATCCAGAAAGTATAACTCTTAAAAATCAAAAAGAAAAAGGCAAGCAACACACTTTTTAAAGTCTGCAAGAAAGCAGGCAGGTTCTTCACAGAAGATATCCAAAAGGTCAATGTGTGTAGGTAAAGGTACTCTACATTATTACTCATCAGGGAAATGTCACAATGAGGCACCATCCCACCACACCCCTACCAAATGGCTGAAATTAGAGACTGACAATATCAAGTGTTGCCAAGGATATGAATCAATATCAAGTGTTGCCAAGGATATGAAACAACACTCATATATTGCTGGTGGGAATGTAAGTTGTTTTAGCCACTCTACAAAGCTGTCAGGAGTGTTATAGCCAAACTTAGCCCTATACTGTGACCCAGTAATTCCAGGTAATGTATACTCAAGAAAAGTTTAAAAAAAAAAGCCTGTACAAAGATGTTTATAACAACATGAATGAATCTCAGAAACATTGTGTCAAACAAAAGTAAATATAGACACAGAAGAGTTTAGGATGCATGATTCCACTTCTATGAAGTTTAAAATCTAAAAAACTTAACTGGGGTAATAGAAGTCAGGAGAGTGGTTGCCTTTGGGTTGAGAGGAGTCAGTGTCTTGGAAGGGATGAGAGAAAACCCTCTGAAGTGGTGGTAAATAATTTTGATCTAGGTGAGTAGTTAGATATATATATATATATATATATATATATGTAAAAATTCTTTGGATTGTAATGTATCCTTAAGAGTTTTGTATGTGAACACTTCTTCAATAAATGATTCCAAAGAAAAGGGAAATAATTTAAAAGTTTTTATCATGGAAATTTCCAAACATGTCTGTAGAGTACAAGGCACCCCCATGTACATACAATCTTGCTTCAGCATTTTGCCTTGCTAGTTTTTTGTATCTCTTCAACCTTCAGTCATGTTTCTTTCTTTCTTTTTTTTTTTGATAGTGCACACATCTCAGTATCTATCACAGATACATTATTCTGAGTATATTTTGTGATTTTTAGAATCAAATGACATTTGTTACCTTTTGGTATGCATAACATTGAATTTTTTATTTTCCTTGTTTCCTGTACCCTGTTTTTTTCTTTTTCTGGCTTATTGACATGAAAATAAATCTCTACAGCTTTTTTTTTTTAATTGAGGTGTAGTTGATTTACAATGTTATGTTCATTCCAGCTTTTCTGCTTAAAGCTGATTAATTCGTGTATCTCAAAAGAGGGTAGGTTGAGCAGCATTCTTGTTATTTGTGATACATGAATCAGGGATCTTCCTATCTAAGTGAGAGGTAAATTTGAGGAATGTTCTTCATCTTTTTTTTAATGAATTGATATTTTATTCTTTCATCTCACTTTTCTTTGACTCCAACCTTTTCCTTATACTTAAGGTAAACCACAAAAATTATTTATTCTAGTGTGTTGAGAGTTATATTTCACTTCTTTCCTCAAAGATTGCTATTGATAGTCTTAAAAAAAATTTTTTTACAAGACTTTTCTGTAACAGAATGAGAAGTTTATAAAAACTTGGTGAGATACAGGGTTTACCAGAATTTGAAAATACAGTTTTTTGTCTATAAAATTTTTAGATTGTTTCTGATTATGTATGTTTTATGTTTGAGTTACATTTTGTAATTAATTTTCACTGTATCAGTGCTGAGTTTATTGTTCCTTTTTTATAATACTTTGCAAAAATATCTTCAGAGAATAGTAGTAGTTAAGAGAAAAATAGTAGATAATCAAGGATAGCCTTCTATCAGGTTATCTCTTGCTACTAAGGATAGCAAAGTCATTTCATCTCAGAAGTTTTAACAGCTGTCCCTTAAAATTTCTCTGATTTAGGTATTATCGTTTCTAAAGTTATTCATTTGCAGAATTTGTTCGTCATACCTTGGAAGTTTTTGTGTGGTGGTGGTGGTCATTTGCTTAGTCATGCCCGACTTGCGAGCCCATGGACTGTAGCACACCAAGCTTCCCTGTCCTTCACTATCTCCCTGAGTTTGCCCAAACTCATGTCCATCAAGTCAAACTCCTATCAATTTCATCCTGTCATCCCTCCTCCTCTTACCCTCAGTCTTTCCCAGCATCAGGGTCTTTCCCAGTGAGTCAGCTTTTCTCATCAGGTGGCCAAAGTATTGGAGCTTCAACTTCAGCACCATTCCTTCCAATGAATATTCAGGGTTGATTTCCTTTAGAATTGACTGGTTTGATCTTCTTGCTGTCCAAGGGACTCTCAAGAGTCTTTTCCAGCACCACAGTTCGAAAGTGTAAATTATTTGGTGCTCAGGCTTCTTTATGATCCAAGTCTCACACCCATACATGACTACTGGAAAAACCATAGCTTTAACCAGATCTTTGTTAGCAAAGTGATGTCTCTGCTTTTTAATACACTGTCTAGGTTTGTTATAACTTTCCTTCCAAAGAGCAAGTGTCTTTTAATTTGGTGGCTGCAGTCACCATCTGCAGTGACCCTGGAGCTCAAGAAAAATGAAATCTGACACTGTTTCTACATCTTCCCCATCTATTTGCTGTGAAGTGATGGGACCGGATGCCAAGATGTTAGTTTTCTGAATATTAAGTTTTAAGCCAGTTTTTTCACTCTCCTTTTTCACCTTCATCAAGAGGCTCTTTAGTTCCTGTCTGCTTTCTGCCTTAAGGGTGGTGTCATCTGCATATCTGAGTTTATTGACATTTCTTCCCACAATCTTGATTCCAGCTTGTGCTTCATCTAGCCAGGCATTTCACACGATGTACTCTGCAAATAAGCTAAATGAGCAGGGTGACAATATACAGCCTTGATATACTTCTTTGTGAATTTTGAACCGGTTCATTGTTCTTGTTCAGTTCTGACTGTTGCTCCTTGTCTTGCATACAACTTTCTCAGGAGGCAGGTAATGTGGTCTGGTATTCCCATCTCATTAAGCATTTTCCACAATTTGTTGTGATCCACACAGTTAAAGGCTTTAGCATAGTCAACGAAGCAGAAGCACTTTAAGTCTGTGGTTGGTTGCTTGATTTACTGCAGTTAGTTTTAGTAATAAGACCAGTTGCTTATAGTGATATATGGAGATGATATCACCTTAGTCCTTACTTATTGTGCGTATACTAGTTAGATGTACTGAATATTTTGCAGTTGTAAATATGTATAAGCAATCATTTGTGCTTGTTGATAGAAAACATGAAAAATATAGAGATACACTAAAAATAATATGTAAGTGTCAGACATAATTAAAGTATAACCTTAAGTTGCCAATAGTGAATTCTTTATTAATCTTTGGGGATATTTACTTTGCCTTAGCAGCTGAAGATGGAAGGATGAGATAATGTTAGGAAGCTAGGGTTAAATTTAATTGGTTCCAGCATATATGAAACTGCTTTCAGGTGGCATTTGTCAGAGTTTGTTATAAACGTATTTTGTCATGAAGTTTTTATTTTTGAATTCATAGATTAAGTGTGGTAATAAGTACAAAGCTTTGTGTGACTAAAGTATTTTACTGAAAGGAAATATGGGCTAGATAATTATAAAAGTTTAAGAGAAATTTCAAGAACCATTTCTAGGGCACTTTGATATATGTAAAACTAAATATGGGAGAAAACAAAATAAATATTCCAGTGAGCTTGGAAGAATAATTAAGACTTACCCCCCTTAAAATAGTTGGATCAAGCTGTATTTGTTTCTGAACTATTGTTGTTTTGTTCTTTTTTTTTTTATAATGTTATCTAAGCTTTGGGTGTTCAACATTGTGATTGAACATTTATGTTCATTACAAAGGGATCATCACCAGAAGTCTGGTAACCATTCATCGTCATTTACTTGACCACTTTCACCCCTTGTGCCCACCCCCTTAATTAACTTTTCTCTTTCTAAAAGGACACTTTAAAAGTATATTATTTCTAGGCAGTCTAATGAATGGGCTTCCCCAGTGGCTCAGACCATAAAGAATCTGCCTGTAATGAGGGAGACCTGGATTCGATCCCTAGATTGGGAAGATCTCCTGGAGGAGGGCGTGGCAACCCACTCCAGTATTGTCTAGAGAATCCCATGGACAGAGGACCCTGGTGTGCTTCGATTCATGGGGTTGCAGAGAGTCATTTCTCAAAGTGATCGTGACCAAAAGTCTAGTTACCATTCATTACCATATACTTGACCCCTTTCACCCATTTTGCCCACCCCCTTAATTAACTCTTTTGTTTCTAAAAGGATACTTTTAAAGTAGATTATTTCTAGGCAGTCTATTGAATAGGAGAAAATTGCAAATCATGTATTCGATAAGGGTTTAATACCCAAAATGTATAAATAATTCATGCAACTCAAAAGCAAAAATAAGTAGACATTCTTCCAAAGAAGACATTCAAATGGATGTCAGACACATGGAAGAATGCAGAGTGTAGGTGCTAAGCAGCAGTGCGGACATTGTCAACAACGAATGACGAGTGTAATTCATTTTACCCTGTCATCCCCAACATGGCACCTCCCAGGGTGAGAATAAGTAGATCTCTTACAGGGAGACAATGCACTTTGATCAGGTGATACTAGAAAATCTCTGTGGTGGTAGATGGAAGTGTAAGAAAATTCAGAATCTAAACACAGGTAATTTAAATTGGTTGTATTTATTATCTAATACAGGATAGGTTTGTGTAGTAATAGACCTGGCAGCTCAGGATGTGTATTACATCATAGTTTCTGTGGGTCAGAAATTCAGGAACAGCCTGACTGGATGGTTTTGGCTCAAGGCTTCATGAGGGTTACAATCAAGATAGAACTGCAGTCATAAAAAGCCTTGAATGAGGCTGAAGAATCTGCTTCCTAGGTGGTTTATGCTCATGGCTATTTCCAGAAGACCTTGGTTTCTTCTGTCTTTTGGCAGAAACTGCCAGTTCCTCATCACATGGGCCATTCTGTAGGACTACCTGAGTGATCTTACGGTATAGTAGCTAACTTCTCCCAGAGAGCGTGAGCCAAGAGAGGGTAAAGGAGGAAGCCACAGTATCTTGTGCCTGAGTCTTGTACATCACACAGTCACTTCTCTCACTTTGTCTTCATTAGAAACAAGTTACTAAGTATAGCCTACACTTAATGGGAACAAATTAGGTTCTGCTTCTTTAAGGAGAAGTATCAGAGGATTTGTGGACATGCTGTAAAACCACTACATTATTCTAACAGGTATGGTGATATTACACAAATGTGTGTAGCCTGCATTACAAAAATAATAGTAATAAATGTAAACTTTGAATATTATACAGGCTGGAGAATTAATTGACTACTCAGTGGTATGTGTGTGCATGCATGCATACATGCTAAGTCATTTCATTTGTGTCTGGCTTTTTCTGACCCTATGGACTGTAGCCTTTCAGGCTTCTCTGTCCATGGGATTCTGGACAGAGTTGCCATGTATAGGAGAACTGATTCTGAAGGGAATTAAAGGTGTAGCTTGGTATGTATCAACTTCAGTGTGTATTGTGTTCGTTTAGGTATATGAGCACTCGTTATTGTTTGCTTAAGTCTTTTGCTTTATTACTATTTTAGATTTTTAGTTTTCTGAATAACTTCTATTGCTAGCTTTCATTTAATGTGTGTGAGTTGGAACTTGAATCTAAGTGTTCCCAACTCTTAGTCTCTTTGCACTATATTTCCACATTTTCATCAGAAAGGGGCACAGAATTGTCATGCATTCATTCATCCCTTCATTGACAGCTGTTTAAATATGTATCATGATGTTAGACAGTATACCGAAACAGTTCATTTAATAGACATCACACACTTCAAGGTCTTTGTCTTTAAATTCACTCTTTCAGCTCTGCCTTGGGAGGGCAGAGCCCATACTCAGGCTTTTCCTTGTATTCTTTTGAAGATTGTTCCCATTACCTACCTAGAGCTGCTGGCATATTATCCTCGTTAAGGGGTAAAATGATGACACCTAAGTTAATACTTGAAAGATTTAGAATTAATACTTCCCTGATTAATTCCTTTAATTCTTAGACAACAGCATGTCTGTATAATTTTTTTGTTTTGTTTTTGCAACTAGGAAGAAGCATGTGAAAACTAAAGAATTTGAAATGAATAGTTGTCACAAGTAGAGAGGAATCATATGTTATTATTAGATGAATAATACTAGCAAAGGAAACATTTCTTTAGAGAAAACTCAAGAGACCAAATGTTCCCAATAAACTGTACAAATACGCCTCTGATTAATCATTTTAATCTTGACATATGACTTTGGTTTTTATTGTTCATCCTCTCTCCTCCCTGTTCTACTTACTTTTCTCTTTTATACTTTAGAGATAGGAATGAGTAGCACTGATGTAGAACTTATCTATATAGCTGGCCTAGATGAAATAGAGATAATTGATATCTACAGAGAGATTCTAGCTTGCATTTTATTCATAAGACAAGAACCACTATTAAAAATGACAATAATGATAGAAGAAGTAGGGAACAAGAAATTCAAGAAATCTGAAGAATATTAGAAAGCCAGAAGTAAAAAAGTACATGAAATCTATCATTCTGTACATTGAAAATGAGAAAGAAAAGTTTAGAGACAAAAAATTAAACTCTGTGGGCCATATACACAGAAAATAAGGAAAGAAAAAAGATTAACTTTGAGAAAATTTTATGTGAGTCTTCAAAGTGCTATGTGATAGAAATTTTTTAAATGGCCAAAGAAAGTCCTTGTGAAATACGGAATGCCATTTCTTGAGAGAAAATCCTAGTTATTTAGAGAGAAAAATTGCTTTACTTACAAAAGAATGAGAGATAAACTGACAGGACAGTTTCTTAACAGCAACATGGGATGCTTAGAAAGCGGTGTCTTCAGTCAAGCAGAGGTTGGAAAAATGATCTTGTTTTGAACATAAGTCAAGAGTGTGATGAAAAGAGGAAATATTTTGATATGGAGAGACTCAACTTTTACCTACTTAAGTAAAATTCCTAAAACAATTGCTTGAGAATCTTCTAATAAAGACAAAATGAACACACCCCTGTTCCTGAAACAAAAGAGGGGAGAACATGGGTTTCAAATCAGGGGACCTAACTCAAAACACAACCACAAGATAGCCCAGAAGTAGTCGGATCTTGAGAGCAAGTAGACTCGGTTTTTATCAGGATGTTGGAGGGCTCCAAAAAGAGTCTTTTAGAAAGAAATGGATTTATGTTGAAAAGAAGTATGATTAAGAAACAGGGAGATTTTCATGATTTCTATACTCTTACCACCTCTCTCTCTCAGTGGCATGCTCTGATGAGGCTTCTGTGTTTGCCGTTTTACCAAAGACGCCATGTCAAGAGCTCCAGTAACCTTCCCTGTTGCTAGGTCTAAGGTCAGTTACAGATCCTTGCCACACTTTTCTTTTAGCAGCAGTTTGGCCCAGTGGATCAGTTCTTCTCTGGTCTGAAGTGCTTGCTTCATTGGCATCCACACTCCTAGAGTTTTTCCTTTCTCTCACCTGCCTCTCTCACTGCTTAGTTTTCGGGATACTTCTTTTTCCCTGACCTCTTAATTTTAGAAGCCATCTCTAGCAAACCTTTTTTGAGTATTAATCTATATCCTAATAACTCCCAAATTATACTGGCAGTTCAGAATTCTCCAGTCAGCTCCAGCCTCTTATTTAACATTTCTACTTGGATATCTAATAGATATCTCAGATTTAACACATCCAGGAGTAAACTCAGTATACTTTCTCCAAACTTGCTGCTTCCACAAATTTCCTACATCAGGTAATGGCATGTCTGTTTTTCTAGTTGCCTAGGCTGTAAAACTTAAGAATCAACCTTAGATATTTAGTTTCCTTCATAATCTATATCAGAAAATTTTTTTGCCTCTGCTTTCAGAATATATCCACAATCTAGTAAGTTCTCACTGCTTCTATTTTTACCCTGGTCCAAATCACTGTGATCTCTTGTCAGTATTTTCATAGCTTTCTCACCAGTCTCCCTGCCCTTGACCATGTTCCCCTTCAGTCTAAACACAGTAGCCAGAGTGCTCCTTTTAAAACAAGTTAGATAATGTCTCTTCTGAGAACTATTTGGTGGTTTTCTGTCTCACTCAAGAGTAACACCAAACATTTCTTGTATTGGACTTCCCTGATAGCTCAGCTGGTAAAGAATCCGCCTGCAATGCAGGAGACCCCGGTTCAATTCCTGGGTTGGGAAGATCCCCTGGAGAAGGAAAAGGCTACCCACTGCAGTATTCTGGCCTGGAGAATCCCATGGACAGTCCATGGGGTCATAAAGAGTCAAACCCGGCTGAGCGACTTTCACTTGTGTTGTCTTACCCTGTAAAGACTTATATGATCAGTTCCATTTTACTCCCTCATCTCTAATTTACTTTCTGACCTCATCTGTTACCTTCTTGCTCGTTCCATCCCAGACTTCTTGCCATGGTCACTTCTGGGGACCCTGACTTCAGACTCTTCACTGCGGAGGATGTTCTTTGCCGCACGTGTGGCCCCTTCTCTCACAGATGTTTGCCCAGTGACCCCTCCTCGGTGAGGCCTTCCCTAACTGTGCTGTTTTAAACAGCACACTCCTCGCCTCTCTGGAGTCCCTGCCCTCTTTTGCTCCAGGTGTTGGCTGTGGGCTTCCCAAGTGGCTCAGTGGTAAAGAATCCGCCTGCCAATGTAGGAGATGTAGCATGTAGGTGTAGGAGACACAGGTTCAGTCCCTGAATGGGAAAGATCTCCCTGGAGGAGGAAATGGCAGCCTATCCCAGTATTCTTGCCTGGAGAAGTCCCATGGACAGAGGAGCCTTGTGGGCTGTAGTTTGTGGGGTTGCAAGAAGACTGGCGCCACTGAGTGACTGAGCGCGCACACACACGTGAATTGTCTAACATTTATTTCTTATTTGTTTTGTTCAGTGTCTGTACCCCGTACTACAATTTTAGGAGGGCTTAAGATGGCAGGAGTATTTGTCTGTTTTGTTCATTTTTATATCCTCAGCACTGAAAATAGTGCCTGGAATATTGCCTTGTTTCAGAGAAAAGGCTTTGGATAAAATATCCATGAACTTAAATCCATGGCCATCCTTTAAATCTGCACGTATTATACTGTGATTCTGCGAAGATTCAAATTATTGCAGATTATTTTTCTTATTACTAAAACAATATTAATCAGAGCTTGTATTTTTGCCAGTATGGCAGGATTATTTTTTTGATATTCCTTTACCTTTTAACTATTGTTAACAGTCTGACTTGATTCAGCAATATTAGAGCAGTAAACAGCCTATTGCTGGGTTTATAATTTATATGGGAGAATGTGTATGTATACTTTTATATGTGTTAATTTATAGCTAGCTGTATGGCTAGACAGATAGCATATAGATTTAAATTAATTTTCAGAGCTGTCATCTTCTAATAACTTTAAGTTGATGGTAGACAGTTAGCAGTAGCTCAAGTGTTAAGGCATTTAAATAAAAAGCTTAGCTCTTGCCAGACTTTAAAAAAAGGGACAGGTTGTAACTTTTAAAATACTAAATAAGTGGATTAATTTCAAAACATGAAGTTTTCATATGTTAAATGGTAAATTTTAGTTTTCCTGATTTAGAATAGGTTCTTCTTTGGGATTAAAATATCTGGTCAATTGACTATTCCAAGAAATAGTCAATATATCATTTTTTACACTTATTGTCATAAGCCATTATACATTCTTTAAATGAAGTTTGTGTTCTTAGAGTTAACTTCTTTTAGCAGTGGCAGGGCTAAGGGAACTTTAGTGTGTGATGGAGAAGCAAAGGTAGCATAGTTTGTAGTAGATGCCCAAAGTACTATATAATGTAAGTTTGGTCACATACCCCAGTGTGACCTAATGTATTTGCTAATATGTACTTCTCCTAATATATTTGCTTATGTACTTATAAATTATTCTTGTGTTATCATCATTGTTTTTCTTAAGGATGATACATACTTAAGGCAAGGTTTTCCAAGAGGATATCTAAATGTTTCAAATAGCCATCTTCATACTTTTCAGATTTTTTTGATTGCCTTATCAAATCTAATGCATATTTCTGTGTTGCTATGGGCAAGCTAAGAACTTCACTAGAACTATTAGTTTTGCCTTTTTGTTTTGTGCTTCTATTTTATTAATGTTGTGTTCAATCTGTGGTTTCTTTGTAGGAATCTTCTGCAGCTTATCCATTGTGTGAGTAAAAACTAAATCACATCCATAATTCCACTGAACTGGGCACAAGGAAACTGCCATATATGTCACAGTATACTGAAAAAGAGCCAGCAGGTAAGCAAAGTCTGCGTTACTTACTCTAGATTGAGGACTTCATATTTTCCCCTCTGGATTCCTTGAGTACTGTATATGATGTTTAATCTTGGTCTTATTTACGGCCAGTTTCACTCCATGTATTGAATATTTATAAAGATTAATTTATAATTTTTGATACAAAAATGAGTATAGCTAGAAATTGTTATATTTTCTTTTCCTACCCCCTTAGCATCTATTGTGGTTTATACTTTGGAGACTAATTTTTTGGAGGTGTTAAAGGTACTGGTTCTGGAGTCATCAGTTCAGTTGAGTTGCTCAGTTGTGTCCAACTCTTTGTGACCCCATGGACTGCAGCACGCTAGGCCTCCCTGTCCATCACCAACTCCCAGAGTTCACTCAGACTCATGTCCATCAAGTCAGTGATGCCATCCAGCCATCTCATCCTCTGTCATTCCCTTCTCCTGCCCTCAATCTTTCCCAGCATGAGGGTCTTTTCAAATGAGTCAGTTCTTCACATCAGGTGGCCAAAGTATTGGACCTTCAGCTTCTGCATCAGTCTTTCCAATAAATATTCTGGGTCATACTGGGTCATTGGACAGGGTACTTAAATAATCCATTTAACCCTAATTTTTTAATTTTTAAAATACAGTATCCACCTCATCAGGTTTGTGAAGAGATGAAGTAATAATGCAACACTTGGTATTATATATTGTAAATACATGTGCGTTTTTCTTTGTGCTACAGTTCAGTTCAGTTGCTCAGTCGTGTCCGACTCTTCGTGACCCCATGAACCACAGCATGCCAGGCCTCCCTGTCCATCACCAACTCCCGGAGTTTGCCCAAACTCATGTCCATTGAGTCAGTGATGCCATTCAACCATCTCATCCTCTGTCTTCCCCTTCTCCTCCTACCATCCATCTTTCCCTGCATCAGGGTCTTTTTAAATAAGTCAGCTCTTCATATCAGGTGGCCAAAGTACTGGAGTTGCAGCTTCAACATCAGACCTTCCAGTGAACACCCAGGACTGATCTCCTTTAGGATGGACTAGTTGGATCTCCTTGCATTCCAGGGGACTCTCAAGAGTCTTCTCCAACATCACAGTTGAAAAGCATCAGTTCTTCAGCACTCAGCTCTCTTTATAGTCCAATTCTCACATCCATACGTGACTACTGGTAAAATTATAGCTTTGACTAGACGGACCTTTGTTGGCAAAGTAATGTCTCTGCTTTTTAATATGCTGTCTAGGTTGGTCATAGCTTTTCTTCAGAGGAGAGTGTCTTTTAATTTCATGGCTGCAGTCATCATCAGCAGTGATTTTGGAGTCCCTCCAAAGTAAAAGTCTGTCACTGTTTTCCCCTGTTTCCCCATCTATCTGCCATGAAGTGATGGGACCAGATGCCATGATGTTAGTTTTCTGAATGTTGAGCTTTAAGCCAATGTTTTTACTCTCCTCTTTCACTTTCATCAAGAAGCTCTTTAGTTCTTCTTCACTTTCTGCCATAAGGGTGGTGTCATCTGGATATCTAAGGTTATTGATATTTCTCCCGGCAATCTTGATTCCAGCTTGTGCTTCATCCAGCCCAGCGTTTCTCATGATGTACTCTGCATATAAGTTAAATAAGCAGGGTGGCAATATTTAGCCTTGATGTACTTCTTTCCTGATTTGGAACCAGTCTATTGTTCCATGTCCAGTTCTAACTGTTGCTTTCTGACCTGCATACAGATTTCTCAGGAGGCAGGTCAAGTGGTCTGGTATTCTCATCTCCTTCAGAATTTTCAATGGTTTGTGATGATCCACACAGTCAAAGGCTTTGGCATAGTCAGTTAAGCAGTGGTAGATCTTTTTCTGGAACTCTCTTGCTTTTTCGATGATCCAGCGGATGTTGGCTATTTGATCTCTGGTTCCTCTGCCTTTTCTAAATCCAGCTTGAACATCTGGAAGTTCACGGTTCACGTATTGCTAAAACCTGGCTTGGAGAATTTTGAGCATTACTTGACTAGCATGTGAGATGAGTGCAATTGTGTGGTAGTTTGAGCGTTCTTTGGCATTGCCTTTATTTGGGATTGGAATTTGTGCTTAGAAGCAATTATGTTTTTTGTTTTAATGCCCTAAAATGAAAATATGTAACTTTCATTTACTGACTATTCCATATACTGTGAGTAAATATTTTGTTTATTAGTTCCTGCGTAATATATGTCAAATCCAGTTGACTAAGCAAACTTATTCTATATGTAGATGTGAGATAATGTCCTACTTAGTAAAAGATGCTAATCTTTGCTGTTATATATCCCTTAGGCATCAGAAGGTAGTACTTAGGTTTGTATGTTTTTGACTTTTCTTACCATGCGTATAACATTGGTAGTTTTGAAAAGTTTGACTTGGCTCACCACTGTTTTCTTTTGGAGAGTTTTACTTGACCCTGATCTTTGGGATATATTTTATTGTGGTCCAGTTGATTCTTTGTGATAGTACAGATACCATTGAAGAAATTACTTGTGTGCCTAGACAGCATATTAAAAAGCAGAGACATTACTTTGCTGACAAAGGTCCATATAATCAAAGCTGTGGTTTTTCCACTAATTATGTGTGGATGTGAGGGTTGGACTATAAAGAAGACTGAGCACTGAAGAATTGGTGCTTTTGAACTGTGGTGTTGGAGAATACTCTTGAGAGTCCCTTGGACTGCAAGGGGATCCAACCAGTCCATCTAAAGGAAATCAGTCCTGAATATTCATTGGAGGCACTGATGCTCAAACTGAATCTCCAGTACTTTGGCCAGTTGATGTGAAGAGCCAACTCATTAGAAAAGACCCTGATGCTGGGAAAGATTGAAGGTGGGAGGAGAAGGGGATGATAGAGGACAAGATGGTTGGATGACATCACCTACTCAATGGACATGAGTCTGAGCAAACTCTGGGAAATAGTAAAGGACAGGGAAGCCTGGCATGCTATAGTCTATGGGGTCACAAAGAGTCGGACACAACTGAACGACTGAACAGCAATTTGTGACTGGAATTTATTCACTTTTAATGTAATTGAAACTATCATATCATATGTGAGTATTTCACTCAACAAATCTGTATTGAGCAGTTGTACATAAGGTACTTAGATAATTTGAAGGATCATTCTCCAGTCCTTTAGGAGCTTTTACAGTATAGTAATTTGGCATGTGGAAAAAATTGGGGGTAGGTTATGTTATAAAAATCTGCAGTATCTTAAAGGAACCAACAAAAGATATTTGGGGGAGGGATGAAGGGGGTCACATAACTCTCATAAAGTAATATGCTTACTTTTCAAGTATGTTTTGTATTACTAGTAAGGGACACTTGGTGTTCAGTAGCATATGATTTGGCAGATAATAGCAATATATGTTGAAACACTACCCCAAATGTCACAACGAGAGCCATTGCTGTGCCTCTTATTTTTAACTCTGTTTTTTTAGCAATGGATCAAGACTCTACCAAGGCTGCCTGGCCCAAACCAGCAGGAGGATATCAGACAATTACAGGCAGAAGATATGGCAGAAGACATGCATATGTCACTTTCAAACCGTGTATGACCAGGCATGAAAGAAGCTTAGGTCGGGCTGGTGATGACTATGAAGTGTTGGAACTGGATGATGTTCCAAAAGAAAATTCCTCAGGTATGCGGCCTGGAATTATTTAAAAGCTGTTAATAGTGATGTAAGAGTTGATCTTGTGATGCTTGAAATAGTGAGTGGGTTTTATGTGTGTCTTGAGTATAAATGCTGTACATTTCCTATCAAGAATTTCTATCTTAAAATTTTCTATTGAACTTCATAGTGTATACATAGAAGATGGTCAGTTGTTAATCTATAACTGCATTGTCATTGCAGTGATTACGTTGTCACATCACTTCGCCAGAGAAAATGTTCAAGAAAAAAAAATTATTTTTTTAATGTGCACTGAGTATATTCTCCCCTGCATATTAAATTTAAATAGCTTTTTTTGTTGTTTGGTTTTATTTGTATCTCTAAATAATTTAACTTGGTTAATTTGATATTTTTAGAATCATTATAAAAAATACAAAGGTCAAGTAATAGTTATTTAATTAAAATTCCTTAATTATTCATTACTCAAAAAGTATTTTGCAGATATCCATGTATTATGTTCCCACGTGGCTCAGTGGTAAAGAATCCACTTGCCAGTGTGGAGAGGCAGGTTCGATCCCGGGGTTGGGAAGATCTGGAGTAGGAAATGGCAACCCACTCCAGTATTCTTGCCTGTAAAATCCCATGGACAGAGGAGCCTGGTAGGCTGCAATCCATGGGGTCGCAAAAGAGTTGGTCATACTTAGCAACTAAACAATAACAACAGTCCGTGTACTACAACTATACGTTTTTGGACTGGAATGTCATGTTCTGAGCAAACTTGATAATTCTAGGGTGGTTTTTTTTTTTTTCCTGTCATTTATGTACAAGAATATGAATTATTAGCTAAGGTCATTTTGCTAAAGAAGCCTTTTTGTGATATGACAAGACTTATCTTTAGTTATTTATAATTATAAAATTTTGTTTCAACAGGTCTTGGTGTCTTTCTTTTTTTTAGTTATACATTAGTGTAAAAGATAGTTGTGCTGAAAGTAATTTGTAGGGTGTAGAGCATTTTACTCTTGTCTCATAGTTCTTAGAAATGTGACAAAGATAATAAATATATTAACTCTTTGTTGTTTTTCAGTCATAGCTGTAACATAACTGAAGTTAATTCATTGTAGATATAACAGTTCATTTTGGGGATAGAAATTTAATATTATGTATCTAGTGACTGAGATAATCTACTGAATTGACATAAAACACAATAGAGTCTCATTTCTGTTAGATCTGTTGTCTGTTCTTATAGCTATTATAAACACTTTAAAGAAATCTACATGTAATAAAATAATTTTAAGTTTGAATTGCCCATTCCAGCAACTGGAAGAGTAGATTGATTATCCTATGACTTCTCTCAAGTCTCTCATTAGTCTCTCTTTTAAATATCTTGTATAGAACCTTTTAAGTGTTAGGATTTAGGTGAAAAACCTACAGAAGATGTCCAGAGAGAGAGGATATTGAGAGGCTATACAGTGGCGTAAATGAACTCATAGGGTAACCAGTCTGCCCTCTCAGTTAAATTTGGGAGTGTGGAAGCACCAGTCCGAGAAATTCACTCATATTCTCAAATAGGTAATAATTGGTATGGTTTCTAGTTAAAGAGTCATTATTAAATGTTATCTAAATATGTCTTCTTTTGTTCTCTGTGAAGGTTCCAGTCCAGTGGATCAAGTTCATTCTTCTTTACCCAGTGACCCTTCATTTGAAAAAAGTGAAGCAGAAATTCCCATTTGTGATACAGCATTGAATCAAACCATTGAGAGCACTCCATCCTTTGCTGCAGTGCCTCATAGCGAGGAAGGCAGGGAGCCCTTAGGAAGCAGTACAGATCTTCACCATCACTCTGAGGGAGAATATACTCCAGGAGTTTGTAATGCTTCAAGTGTCCAAAATGGAGTTACATTGGTTCATACTGACTCTTATGATCCAGACAGCAGACATGGAGAGGATGATGACCATCTTCGGCTCTCTGCAGATGTTTTGGAAGGTGGTAGCTATCAGGAAGCACTGGGCAATACAGTATTTGAGTTGGAAAATGGAGAGGTAGAGGCATACACTGGTCTTTCACCAGCAGTTCCCTCTTTCAACTGTGAATTAAGAGATGAGTTTGAAGAGGTAGATTCAGCACCTTTAGTGAAAAGTTCTACTGATAATACTGAGTTTGTCAATGAGAACAATCAGGAATTTCAGAGGTCCGCTTCTGAAGATGAAGTGGTTAGAAAGAAACAACAAAATAATACTAGCCAGGAGAGACAAAGAGAAAATTCAACTGAAGATTCAGCCTGTGCTCCCAGGCATATTTGCAGTGAACAAACCACCAATGATAGGGGCAAAAACCAGGGAAATTCTCTTGAGCAGGTGGTGAGGCCCAAAGTTAGGAAAGTGATAAGTTCAAGCCAGGTGGACCAAGAAACAGGTTTTAATAGGCATGAGGCCAAACAAAGAAGTGTTCAGAGGTGGAGAGAGGCTTTGGAAGTTGAAGAAAATGGCTCAGATGACCTTTTAATAAAATGTGATGAGTATGATGGAGAACATGATTGTATGTTCTTGGATCTGCCTTTCGCAAGAGTTACACAGAGGGAAACAGAAGATAACCAACTAACAACAGAAAGTGGAGCCACAGTAAGGCCAGAGGTTGTGGATAACACATTTTGGAATGGCTGTGGAGACTATTACCAACTGTATGATAAAGATGAAGATAGGTAAGTTTTGTGAATTGCTTTGTGAGATTGTGTAGTGAGCAAAGTGGTTTATTTTCTAGTACCATTTATGTTTGGTGGATGGGCTCTCTGGCATGGTCATGGAATTAGCTATTTTGACTTATCAGATGTTTTTATTTACCAGTTGCTAACCATGCATACTGGTTAGTTTTTCATAGAAACTCTGAGGTGTTTCAGTAGTTTGTAGAACTTATAAGTTCAGGTAATAACTATTCTTTATTAAAAAAAGGATAGCGATACTAATTATTTCAATTCATGGTATTTCAGTTAATATGGATAAAATGCAAGGTAAACATTTGTTGTATTTTTAAAAATTTCTTATGTTAAGCCAGTCTGGGTTTAAAATGTGGTTAAAATCGAGGAAATCTTGGTTGATAATATTGCATTAACTTTGCCAGTATTTATTAATATCACCTGTTTATTCTTCCTGTTGTTCCTGTCAGTTTATTTTTTATTTATTTTTATTTAGCATTTAATTTTCGTTAGTAACTTTATGTGGTACATTTGTTATTTTCCACATTTGTAGATGAAACTGAGGCATAAGAGTATTTACTAACTTCTAAGGTCACAAAGCTAGTAAAAGGTGGACTTGGAATTTGATTGTCTCCTTACTAACTACAAGTCTTTCTGTTCTTCACCACTGTAGTTTACTGTTTTGAAGAGAACATATAACTTTTCTTATAAAAAGCATTCTGATTCCTCTTACATAGATTCCTTTTTTCCCATACTGTAAGACAACAGAAAGAATGGAGAAGTGGAGAATTTCTTTGTCCAGCTGCTGACTTTTCAGTACCCCAGAGTCTAGAATTCTATCTATTCTTTTAAGCTTGTGGTAACCCTTGCAATGCTCAATTGTAGTGCAATTGCAAGATTTTATCAATGTAAAGAAATAGTGTTTTTTTTTTTTAACTAGAAAGTTCTGCAAAGGAAGAAATTTATCCTTATGAATATGAATGCATTTTATATATTTTCTTTCACATCATAAGATTAATAAATTGTTTTGATTTTTTTTGGATGTATGAATTAAGCTTCTATAATAAAGCAAATGTAACTCGTAGAAACAATTGAAATATTTCTACTGTTATCTTGAAGTTAAGAACTTGTTCCTGACTTCTGCTGTTTCAGTTTAGGTGCACAGGCTTTTATCCAAAATCCATAAAGTCTAAAAACAGAAATTGACCACAAAACCTGACTAGTATTAACTTACTTGGTTGCAGATCTAGATCTGAACTAAAATTAGACCCTTTTTCAAGTATTCATACATTTTACTCAAGAAATATGAAAACATTTGATTTCTGGGTACTGACTTAGATTCCACTGGTAATGTTAAGTAGTATTTCTAAATCTTGAGGAGGGGCAGTTGAAATTCTAAATTCTGAAACATACTCAGCCCTAAGGTTTTTGGATTGGATTGTGAACCTCTGTTAAACCTTTAGATTACTACTAAAAATAACATAATATAGATACCTTATGGTTTGAAAGTATAAGGTTGGTGTACTTTTTTTACCACATTTTTGCTTTTTTGAAGGAATTCATTTAGCTTGGCTATGCTTTCTCCACTATAGATACATTAATCAAAAATAAAAACCTCCTTAGTTTGCATTTTGTAGTCAAGCCTAATGTCATTTAATGAAGTTGCTGAAATATTTATGCTATTTGCCAACCACAAGAAAAAGGATAGCTTTGAGTCTCAGGTTTTTGTATTTTCTCTGCTTTATAAACTTAAAGATGATATACTTGAAGAGTTTTCTCATCATATTAATATTATAATAGCTACAAGTAGAACTCTTTTATCAAGAAAATAAACTAAAATTTACTGTGACATTTTAAGGTATAGGATTTTTTTGGCCACTTAAAAATACATAGTTTATTCTTTGTAAGTGGAAAATATTTTAAAGAATGTATGTTTGCTTCCCTGAAAAATTCTAAATGATCATTTAATCACATCTGAAACATTATACTTTATGGGATGAGCATTGCAGCTGGTGGTGTTACTCTGAGCTGTTTGACAGGAACTGAACACCACCTTATTAAATTAGAACTGCAAGGGGAATTTTAATAGGCAGCATATAATTACCAGACTTGGAATTAGACCAAAGAGCTGAGGTTCATACTCAGCTCTTTTGAAATATACCCTGGGAATGTTAACTGTTTGAGAACAAGATCTTGAGTTTAAAAGAGCCTTTGGGCTATGGCAGCAGATTTTAACCTTGGGCCTAATTGTTCTGAAAATAGGTGTGCCATCTCCTGACCACTTCTTACAGCACTTAAGTTTTTTTTTTCAGAGTTTTTCTGTCCCTAGGCCTTACCCTTGCTTAAAAGGTAAGAAACCTTACCTAATGTAAACATGTCAGGACAACCTTTTGTTGTTGTTGACTTTGGGAGAATGAAAGGAATATTAGTTATAGTTGATTTTGATTTGATTTATTTAAAAAGAATTTATTGAAATCCTCCTAAAGGTCACATTTTGTTCCAGGTACTCTGTAAATACAAATAATAAAAATCCCTGTTGCCTTGATCTTCACCAGCCTTATGAGAAAGACAGAATATATAGGTAGTTACTGTGAAGCTAAATGAAGCTCCTTTCCTCTCCTATGTGTTAGTTGAAAGCTGTGAAGAAAGTTCTTCTGATCATACTATCTCCCAACAAGTAAAATATCTGAACAGCCAAAGCAAAGATCTGTAAGCACATACTCTTAATACTTTAGCAAAACTTTTTACCTTGTTTACAAGTTCATAGTTTAGAAGGAATAAGTTGGGGATAAATAACTTTGTTCCTCAGGCATGCCTAGGGAGTCATAGATTACAATATTTTGATATTAAGGGAAAGACCAGAAGTTGTAAAAGGCAGACATAATTCAAAAAGTAAAACTAGGGACTTCCTGGCAGTCCGGTGGTTGCGACTCCACACTTTAACTGCCATGGGCCTGGGTTTAATCCCTGGTCGGGAAGCTAAGCTCCCACAAGCCATGTGATGAGGCCAAAAAAAAGAAAAAAAAAAAATCCTAACTATTTGGGTCTTATGTACTAAATTAATCAGACTTATAGATTAGAACAACTTTTATTGTGTCATTTTATCGCAACATAGTTCAGTGTTAGTACTAGTAAAAAGCCCCAAAGTGCTTAGATTATGTTTAGTATGCTATTTTTGAGAATGCCCCTAATTATATAATCAGTTCAGTCGCTCAGTCGTGTCCTTCTTTTTGTGACCCCATGGACTGCAGCATGCCAGGCCTCCCTGTCCATCACCCAACTCCTGGAGTTTATTCAAACTCGTGTCCATTGAGTTCATGATGCCATCCAAATCTTCTGTCGTCCCCTTCTCCTCCCACCCTCAATCTTTCCCAGCATCAGGGTCTTTTCCAGTTGAGTCAGCTCTTCGCATGAGGTGGCCAAAGTATTGGAGTTTCAGCTTCAGGACTGAAACTGATTCAGGACTGATTTCCTTTAGGATGGACTGGTTGGATCTACTTGGCAGTCCAAAGGACTCTCTCAAGAGGCTTCTCCAACACCATACTTTGTAACATAGTTTCCTTCCAGAGGATTTTTCTATAAAACTCAAAAAGTGTTTTTGATCCACAGCTGGTCAGATAAGAAAACTATCTAAAGTTTCATTCTTCCCTAAGCTCCTATATAGTTGAATTTTGAATATAAATATCAGAGAAGACAGATCAGTTCCTTGTGAGATTTAGGGACTAGAGGTTGATTTTGGCTGATTTTACTTCTTATTTCTAACTAGGATTTGTACATAAAGTATTTTGTCTAGAAACCACATACAATTTTTTTAATTGGAGGATAATTGCTTTTAATGTGTTGGTTTCTGCTGTACAGCAGATGTGAGTCAGCTGTAAGTATACATGTATCTCCTCCCTCTTGAGCCTCCTCCCCACCACCACCATCCCACCCTCTAGATGGTCACAGAGCACCAAGCTTAAACTTCCTTTGTTACACAGCACCTGCCCACTAAGTGTCTGTATATTTCAGTGCTGCTCTCTCAGTTTTTCCCACTTTCTCCTTCCCCCACGATGTCCCCAAGTCTGTTCTCTGTGCTTGCATCTCTGTTCCTGCTGTGCAGATAGGTTCATCAGCACCACTTTTCTTGAGTCCACATGTCTGTGCCTTTATATTTGCTTTTCTCCTTCTGACTTGCTTCACTGTGCTTAATAGGCTCTAGGTTCATCCACCTCGATTCAACTGACTCAAATTTGTTCCTTTTTATGGGTAAGTAATATTCCACCACATACATATACCACAACTTCTTTATCCATTCACCTGTTGAGAGATGACAGGTTGCTCCCGTGTCCAGTCTGTTATAAATAGTGCTGCCATGAACATTGGGGTGCATGTATCTTTTTTGAATTATTATAGAAAAACCACTTACATGCAGAGTACATCATGCCAAATGCCAGGCTGGATGAAGCACAAGCTGGAATCAAGATTGCTGAGAGAATTATCAATAACCTCAGATATACAGATGACACCACCCCATGGCAGAAAGCGAAGAGGAACTATAGAGCCTCTGGATGAAGGTGGAAGACGAGAGTGGAAAAGCTGACTTAAAACTCTGCATTCAGAAAACTAAGATCATGACATCCGGTCCCATCACTTCATGGCAAATAGATGGGGAAACAGTGGAAGCAGTGAGAGGCTTTATTTTCTTGGGCTCCAAAATCACTGAGGACAGTTCTGCAGCCATGAAATTCAAAGATGCTCCTTGGAAGAAAGGCTACGACACACCTAGGCGGTGTTTTAAAAAGCAGAGACATTTGCTGACAAAGGTCCATATAGTAGTCAAAAGTTGTGGTTTTTCCATTAATCATGTACGGATGTAAGAGTTGGACTATAAAGAAGACTGAGTGTGAAAGAACTGATGCTTTCGAATTGTGGTGCTGAGAGTCCCTTGGACTGCAGGGAAATCCAACCAGTCAATCCTAAAGGAAATCAACCCTAAATATCCATTGTAAGGACTGATGCTGAAACTGAAGCTCCAGCACTTCGGCCACCTGATGCAAAGAACTGACTCATTGGAAGAGACCATGATGCTGGGAAAGATTGAAGGCAGGATAAGAAGGGGGCAACAGGCTGAGGTGGTTGGATGGCATCATCAACAATAGACATGAGTTTGAGGGAACTGGAAGGTAGTGAAGGACAGGGAAGCCTGGCATGCTGCAGTTGACTCATGGGGTGGCAAAGAGTCTGACACGACTGAGCACCTGAACAATGAACAGCAACAGAAACCACATTTAATTTTATTTATATGAAAAATGTTTCTTGGTTCACAGTTAAATCTGTAAAGAGCATAGTATAGTATTTGAGTAGGTTACAGTTTTCTGCTTTTGAATATAGTTCTAAATGCTAATGGAAGCAGTACTAGTGAAAGACCATGTGAAATTCACAGTGGTATTTTAGTTTTTACTTTGAGGAATTTAAACTATTTAACTCATGTGCTTTTATAATCAAGAACAAATGAGTCCTCACTAGTCCAAGATTAATTTGTGTCCTATTTGGTTCTGTTACTTGTTCTTGAAAAATTATTTTAAGATCTTTTTTCTTTTAGTTCTTTATCATCATGTCGCTCAGTCGATACACTATGTCTCTGCTTTCCTGGAGATACTGAAATAGCAGAATGTGATCCATCTTGTTTTCCTCTCCTTCATAAGAATACACATTAGCATACTAACATAATACATTGGTATTGGTTCCTGTTTTAAATTTCTTCCGAAATTTTTTTCTTTAGCAGTTGTGTCTGATACCTTGCTTATTTATTGTCTTTATCCCTATGTTCCTTCAATTTTTCTAAATCCTGGGGGCAACATTCATTGATCGTGCTTTCTCTTGTAATTACTTGCCTGTTTATGTTTTCCACTGCTGAGTTTTCAGAATAAGCGTTTCACATCCACTGCTGCTTTTATTTCAGTACCCAGGCTTATTAAATGCCTCAGAATCTTAATTCCCTTTATTATTTCTATATTCTCTAGTTTCCATACCTAATTGATTTTTTACTCTACCCATCTTCTCTGACTTCAGTGCTGCTGTTGAGCTGTTTGCTCACACTTTTCTGCTCCACGGTTTCTCTTCCACTGATCTATGTTGGATACTTCTTTGCTACGTCTTCTTTGGGGTCTGCAAACTTTTTTTTTAACATAACCAGATAGTAAATATTTTTAGCTCTGAGGACCAAAAGGCAAAATTGAGGATATTATGTGAATACTTAATACGAGCATTTTAAAATGCAGAAAACACCCTTAGCTTCCAGACCACTGAAAAATAGACGGGTGGCCAGATTTTGCTTATGCACCAGAGCATAATTTGCTGACCTCTGGTATAAAGCTGTCAGGTGGCCAGGAGACTGATAATACTGTCAGTGTGTTTATTCAGTAAGACAAACCAGAAGATATTGAATAGATTTTCTTTGATAAAGAAAGGAGGAAAATGGTGGTGTGCCGGCAGGAAATCCTATTGAAATTTCTAAGCAGTTAAGTTATACAATGAAAGAAGTAACTACCACTTTTTGTTTGCCATTTTCTGAAATTGTGCAGAACATTTTATCTGCTGTTCATTTAAACATCACTGTAGACTTGAAAGGTAAACATTAATGTCCTCATTTTACAGATGAGGAAAAGTGAACTCAGGGAAGTTCATGCATTGTCCAGGCTTGTACTAGAAGTGCTGAGCAGACCCTAAGCTAACTCTGTCAGACTTCAAAACTTGGCCTTGCCATCACAGTATTCCACCGTCAGGGTGCAAAAGGCTGTCATATATCACAGATGGAACTTCACCTCATGTTAAATATGGTATCTTCTTCAGTAAAGAAATAATTTATGGTAGGTTTTTTGCTTTTCATAGTAAAAAATCTTAATCATAGTTAAATTTCCTTTGACTAGCCCTCTGAAGCAGTTTGGATTTTTAGAGCTACAAATTAGTAATAGACATTAAATTGGGAAATTTGTCATAGATAATAATGTTCAGAATGAAATATTAATAGGAAATTGTTGATATATTACTTTCTACCATTTATATCATCCATGTGTATTAATTTCTGGAGAACATACTCTGAAGAGGATTGTTGGTCCTTTTTAAATAAACTGATATCACTGAAGATTCACTCTTTAAAATCATTTGATAATACAGTCTTAGCTCTTAGTAAGAGCTTACAGATACTTCACAATACAAGCAAATCTCCTTGGATGCTTTTCTGATAAAAGGAACTGTGATTTTTGCACATATGAAAAATACCTTTATATGTAGCGCTAAAGAAGCAGCTACACTTTGGTGGTTCAGACTGAATAAGAAGGCTAGTCTGTGAATTAGTTGAAAAACAAAAGAAACCGTGTTGTAGGGGAAGGTCTTGAAGGAATGATCTGGCCCTGAAATGAAAAAAGAAGGTGAGGTGATTGTGAAAACATTCGTGGTGGTGGGAGCAATAATTGTGATGAAAATTCATATTTGAGGGACAGTATTTGGAATAGAGCATATTAGAAGGAAAGTGTTGGATGTGAGAATGTACTCATAACTGGGATCAGATTGTAGTAAATCATCAGTACCATTCGAGGTTAAAACTTTTTTTTTCTATACACTAGTATTTTTTCGAGTGGCTAAAATACACTGAATGGCACAAAGACAAGTTTTCTTAATTTTTATCAGTATGTATTTATTTTGATGTGAATCAGAAAAAAATATGGCTGGCATATCAAATTTGGAACTTTACAAAAATTGCTTAGGAGATAACTAAAATATATTTAGGTAACACAAAAAAACATTGTTTAAAAAAATGATTTGTTAATAGTTGCTGATGACTTACTATTTACCAGGCCCTGTTAGAATATTTTCTATATATTAACCAGTGTGGAGAAAAGGGAACCCTCTTAGGCTGTTGCTGGGAATGCACACTAGTACAGCTGCTATGAAGAACAGTGTGGAGATTCCTTAAAAAACTGGAAATAGAACTGCCATATGACCCAGCAATCCCACTCCTGGGCATACACACCGAGGAAACCAGAACTGAAAGAGACACATGTTACCCCAGTGTTTATTGCAGCACTGTTTGTAATAGCCAGGATATGGAAGCAATCTAGATGCCCATTAGCAGATGAATGGATAAGAAAGCTGTGGTACATATACACAACGGAATCTTACTCAGCCATTAAAAAGAATACATTTGAATCAGTTCTAACCAGATGGATGAAACTGGAGCTTATTTTACAGAGTGAAGTAAGCCAGAAAGATAAACACTAATACAGTATACTAATGCATATATATGGAATTCAGAAAAGATGGTAACGATAACCCTATATGCAAGACAGCAAAAGAGACACAGATGTATAGAACAGACTTTTGGACTCTGTGGGAGAAGGTGAGGGTGGGATGTTTCGAGAGAACAGCATCGAAACATGTATATTATCTAGGGTGAAACAGATCACCAGTCAAGGTTAGATGCATGAGACAAGTGCTCGGGGCTGGTGCACTGGGATGACCAAGAGGGATGGGATGGGGAGGGAGGTGGGAGGGGGGTTCAGGATGGGGAAGACATGTAAATCCATGGCTGATTCATGTCAATGTATGGCAAAAACCACTACAATACTGTAAAGTAACTAGCCTCCCAACTAATAAATGAACAAAAATAAAAACTCAGTGTGATGGTGGATACTATTATTATATTCTTCTGATAGGTGATGCAGTGAAGTCACAAAGACATTAAATAACTTTTCCACAGCTAATAACTGGTGAATTCAGATCCAGGCCAACTTACTCCAGAACCTGTGTTCTCAACTTCATTACCTTAAGGCACAATGTTAATGGACAGCTGTAGCAAGAATTGTGAGGGCTATAGGCAGATGGCTTACCTGTGTGAAATAGAGCTTTAGTGGAGAGGAACTGTTGAAGTTCCTATATTGTTTTAATATAAATTTATTATTTATAGTGTTTTATTATAAAATATATTTTTGGAGTAACATTATAAATGTACTGTTTGATATAAATTGAAGTAATAGCAATATTCAGAATACGTTTTTTAATTGAGTTGAGGGAGTTGAGATTAAATTTAGGGACACCCGTTAATAATTGATTGTCTTAAGTCTAGGTTTGGAGAAAACACTTGAGCCAGAGTTTTTTAGGGGAAATGGAGAAAAGGGAGCTAGGATATAAGAGCCGTTGAACAGAAAAAATGGGAAGTAAGAGAGGACTTGTGGGGAGTTTGTGAAGAGTCAGAGATCTATCCAGTTTAAGGGCAGGATAATACCATTAGCAGAGAGAAAATCAAGAAAGGAACTTAAATAGCAGATGAATTTTGTTATAAATATATAATTTTTAAAAGGAATGTGAAAATTAAAAAATATTTGATGGGCAGTTAGTGGTTATGAAAGTTAAGAAAGTAATTTTTCTGAAATTTTTTCATTAACCCTTTTATCACTTATTTCATTCCTTATTCGTAGTCCTTAGTATGGTGGTCAGGGCTGGGGATATATGTTTAAAAAGTTACTTACTTAGAGGTGAATGTTAATACATAATGAGTATCAGTGATGTAGGCCAGGTGTCTATGAACTTTCTTAAAAGGTCAGATATTAGATATTTTAGGTTTTGCTGACTAAGGCAAAATCAAATATAAAAACCATTTGTGGCTCACACGCCATTAAAAAATAAAACAGGCAGCAGGGCCAGATTTGGCTAACGAGATGCATAGTTTTATGAGTCCTCGACATAAGCATCCTATTTATATTGACATTTGGAGGTATTCCTTCAGTTATTTCATTAATTCATAAAAGTTCAGAAATTTCATATGTTATCTTTCTGGGCAGGACCTTACTCTGAAAGAAATGTTTAATAATGAAGTTTACTTTTAAGCAAGTGTGTTAAAAATTGCCACAAACTAATGTAGAAATCTTAGCCTGCTTCTTAAAGACATACCAAAATTGGAGTTGGTAATTTAGCTATAAATTTGAGAAGCTTCATGGTCAAGGAAAGTTAGTTCGGTAAGCTCCTTTAAAACTATTTCTTTGTGAGATTTTGACACTGATACAAGTCTGAAAATTATTTACTTCATCTTAGATGATTCTTCGGATCACAGAGGGTTTACAGACAGAAGCGGTTTTGGCTCGTGCCCAGTGAGGGCACACCTGTTGCTTGCTGGGCCGGGGCTTCGTTCTATTCCTTCTCCGGGATGTTTGTGTCCTGCTGCTCATTGTCTTCTGAAAATTGGAAGTTGATTTTATTTCTTTACTTCTGTTACCTTCTCAGAGCTCAGATTAGTGCTGCTCTTTGTTAACTGCATCTTGATCTCTTGGGTTCATCTGCATATAGAAGAAGACAGTACCAATTACCACTTCCTTTCAACAACATAAAGTTTGTTATTTTTTTGTTTTCTTAAAAGTCAGTGCAAAAGGTAATCTTTAAGGGAATTCTTGAGCAGAATGATTATGTGACTGGAAAGAACATTTATGATTTATATTCAACACTGTTAAGTAATATTGTAGCTTTTGGTGATATAAGATGTGGCTTCCCTGGGGGCTTGGTGGTAAAGAACCCACCTACCAGTACAGGAGACACAGGTTCCAGCCCGTGGGTCAGAGAGATCCCCTAGAGAAGGCAATGGCAGCTCGCTCCAGTATTCTTTCCTGGGAAAGTCCATGGACAGAGGGGCCTGGCGGGCCACGTCCATGGGTTCGCGAAAGAGTTGGAAACGACTTAGTCACTAAACAACAGCAAATATAAGATGATTAATGCTTTGCAAGTTGTTGAATGTAACCAAATTAACCACTTAAATACATATAACTTAAAGTAATTTTTCTGAAATTTTTTCCTTAACCCTTTTATCACTTATTTCATTCCTTATCTAAATATTCTGTTGAGATTTATTTTGTGTTCATAGTCCTATGAAAGGACTTCAGTAAAGATTTGAATCTCTCTCCATTGCAAAGTGTTTTTTGTAAAAGGATGAGAAAAAAATAGGAAAGCTTTTTAAACATGGTAACAGTGAAAATTTCTTCAGAGGATGTGCTATCAGTTGTCAGTAGGTAATGAGAAGGTTGTTGTGGATAGGTTGGGTGAGTAATAACACTTATATATTCCAGATAACATTTAAATTGTGATTACTGAATACATTACTTAGAATTTTGTTTAGAATATGTCTACAATATAAAGAACGTATGTCTAAACACCATGGAATTAGTTACCTTAATGAAGAAAATAATAAATTGATAATTTCATAACTTTCCATATAATATATTCATTTGAAAATGTTACATTCTGCTGAATATTTGTCTCTATTTATTTTAAAATGTGTTAAAATTGAATCAGCTCCTCATGAAACACGAAGAGCATTAGTAGTCCATTCTCTACTTTAATGCCTGGTTAACACTGCAAATGGCAAATTCACTTGTCATGACAGTTTTTTCTGTTCTGAATTTGCAGTTCAGAATGCAGTGATGGAGAATGGTCTGCTTCTTTGCCGCATCGATTTTCTGGTACAGAGAAAGATCAGTCCTCAAGCGACGAGAGCTGGGAGACTCTGCCAGGAAAAGAGGAGAACGAGCCTGAGCTTCACAGTGACAGCAGTGGCCCGGAGGAGGAAAACCCAGAACTGTCTCTTCAGGAAGGGTATGCTAGCAATGCGGTCTGTGACTCTCCCGTGCTGCGTGGGGTGCTACACATCGCCTTCAGAGGGCGCTATGCTGTCAGTCACGTTCACAAGCCCTACGTAGGACCAGCAGGTCCTGATGAATTCTGTTACGCTCTTGGTTATTTTCCAAAGAGCAATTAACTTGAAAATACTGGTAATTACAGTGTCTTCAGTTGAATTACAGTTTCCATTTTGCTTTATTTAGAGAAACTGTGGACATTTAAATGATCATTTTGGTTAAGTCAGGTAGGAGGGAATCAGAGCTCCCGTTGCCCTTCAGTGGAGATAGTGACAAGGCAGAAGGGACAGCCATTCTTGGGAGTGCAGGCAGCTGTAAACGGTGAAGTTTACTGTTGCTGTCTGATTGCATTGGGTGGTATTTCCAATTAGTGGCTCGATGTTAAATCTCTGTTTTCCTCACTCTGATGGGAATGCTCTAGCGCGGAGCTTGTCAGGTCTGTGCTGTGACGGGCTGGATCGTGAGCATCTTCAGCCTTGTGTGCCAGGCTCTGTTGGAGCTGCTCGGTTCTGTTGTGGCAGTGTCAGAGTAGCCACAGGTAGTACGTAATGAATGGGTGTAGCTGTCTTCCAGTAAAATTGTTTTATAAAACCAGGTGCAGGCTGGAAATAAGCTGTGGGCCATAGTTTACCAGCTCTTGCTCCACAAGTGTTTACCGGATAAGAGAGACTCTGGTGTTTAGGTTGATTTCATACATACACACTCATACACAAAGAATTTTTTTTGTTTTAAATCACATTAAAGAAATTTTCCCCATTTTGTATTTTATAGGTTTCTGGTAAGAACATTTGTTGAATTTTAAAGTCTTGTTAGCACCAATGGAAATGACATAATGATTTTTTACTTATGGCCTAGTAATTGTGAGCAGTTATTCTGTTACTCGATTTCCTAATATTCAACTACCCTTACTTCTTCTTATAATTAACCCAGCATGATCACATAGTCATGGTGTTGTTTTAATGAGCTGCTAGATTCTTTTTGGTGGCATTTTACATAGGATATTTATATTCAGAGCTGTGTGAATTTTCCCTATTTGTGGGGTTTTTTTTGGTCTTGATAAGTTTGATACTCAACTTTGCTAAAAGAGTATATAAATATATTTATATACATTGTATGTTTTGGTGTTTAAATAGCTGCTTATTTCTTTAAAGGCTGTTAGTATTTGTTTGTGAAACCTTTCAGGCTTGGTTTGTTTTGAGGGAGTATTTCTTTGATAATTAAAATTTCTTTATGATGATGATTGGTTGGTTCTAATTTAGTCTGTGAAATCTATTTTGGTAAATATATTTTCTTAGGGAAAAACTATTTCAACTTGTACAGACATCAAATTTTTACTTCTAAAAAAATATAAATTTCCAGCTTGAGATTAATTCTATATGAAAATCTAGAAATAAAAAACATTAGGAAATTTGTGAAGAAAGGAATTTACAAACAATTGGTTTTGATAGTGGTAGGTTGAGGTGGCGTTTTTTTCCGTCTTCCTAACTTTATGTTTGATCATCTTTAATTATTATTAGTTTCAGTTCAGTTCAGTCGCTCAGTTGTGTCTGACTCTGCGACCCCATGGACTGCAGCACGCCAGGCCTCCCTGTCCATCGCCAACTCCTGGCGCTTACTCCATTGAGTTGGTGATGCCATCCAGCCATCTCACCCTCTGTCGTCCCCTTCTCCTCCTGCCTTCAATTAGTTAGTTTACTAAGTATTAAATTTTTTGTATGTAATTTGTGAAGAATTTCATACGTAATTTTTCGTATGTAACTATCATGCAACAAACATTTACGGAGCATGCAGTATGTGCCAAGCGTTGTACTGGATCCTGGGATTGTATCAGTGAACAAGACAAAGTTCCTTCATGATGTTTATGTGGTGGTGGGAGCGGCAGGTAAGATAGAAATAATTGTAAATTGCAAACTGATAATTAACGGTGAAGGGAGTAAAACACAGATGTAATAAAGCAGTCAATAGGTGCTTACATTAATTAGAGTAGTCAGGGAGGACTTCTCTTAGGAATTGACTTTTGAACTGAGTTCTAAAAGATGAGAAATAGCAATTAGTTGAGGGAAAGCTTTCTAGGCAGTAGGAAAGAGGAGAGCAGAGGTACGGGGAAAAGGAAAGGGCTTGGCACATCAGAAAGTAGTGGGGCTGAAGCAGATGAGTGAAAAAGAGTAATATGAGAGGAAGTGGGCAGGAACCAGACTTTGAAGAACATACAGCAGCTGGAATTATTCAGAGAGCAATGAGATTTTAAGTGTGGAAAGTTAACTGATTTAACACACATTTTTAAAAGATCAAACAGCTTCGTGAAGATTGAATTGGAAAGGGACGAAAGTAAAAAAGAAGATAAGAGTGAGTTAGGCTGTGAGGGGGTATCTGGTAGTGAGAATTTTAAAAGGTAAACAAGTTTGGGACTATTTTTGAGTTATAAATATTAAAATGAATTGGGTGTGAGATGAGGGAGAAACCAGTCAGTTATGACTGGGTATTCTCTTTGTGCCTTAGGTGCACGTTCATGTCATTGACTAAGATGAGGAAGCCTGGGGAGAGAATTGGGAAGTAGGAACTCCTTTCCAGAATTTTAAGTGCGTTAGACATGCATTGTGGAGAAGGCAGTGGCACCCCACTCCAGTGCTCTTGCCTGAGCAGTCCCATGGACGGAGGAACCTGGTAGGCTGCAGTCCATAGGGTCGCGAAGAGTCAGACACGACTGAGCAACTTCACTTTCACTTTTCACTTTCATGCATTGGAGAAGGAAATGGCAACCCACTCCAGTGTTCTTGCCTGGAGAGTCCCAGGGACGGGGGAGCCTGGTGGGCTGCCGTCTATGGGGTCGCACAGAGTCGGACATGACTGAAGTGACTTGGCAGCAGACATGCATTGTAGATGGCAGGAGGCACGTGAATATTTAGCTTATAACTTTAAGGGAGGTGTCCTGAATTGTAGTTAGATGTACAGATATATGAGTACAAACAGAAACACATTTGGAAGTCGTCTAGTGCTTGCATCAGTATCCTGCAATAAAAGATCCAGAAATTTGATTTAAAAAAATAGAAGTCAGTTGGGCAGAACTAATACGCTGTAGAGCCAGTAGTATTTCAATTGATGGGAAAAGATCAGAGTTGAAGTGTATAGTTTGAGAGAAGTCTGAAAGTTAGCTTTTGACATAAGCTAAATTTGTATGGTAAAATTTTAAGGGTAGCCATTATAAGAATAAATACAGAGTATATGTGTTTAAAACCTGTCAACAAGGAAAAAAGAAACTTGAAACATGAAAAACTAACATTTAAAGTCAGTCCAAATAATAGTAAAGAAAGGAAGAAAAAGCATTAAAACATGGAAGAAAAATAGAGATAAAAAAAGCAGCACATAAGAAAAAGTTCTGTAATAAACATAAACTGTTTACTCTCTGCTTGTGAAAGATAAAGCTTCAAATCAGTTAGATTTTTTAAGTTAAATGTTGTTTACAAAACCCACACTTAAAGCATTAGCATACAAAAAGATTGAAAGTTAAAGGACAGAAAATGGTATTTCAGGGAAATACTAACTAAAAGAAAATGCACTGATCATATGAGCATTAGCAAAGTAGACTTAAAGACAGAAAAGCACTGTTGGGGAGGGTGAAGGTAACTACATAATAAGTCCAATTTTCCAGTACAATGTAGCAGTTTTAAACTTGAATGTACCTAATAAAATAGACTCAAAATATATAAATCAAAATTTAATCAAACTAGAGAATATTGACAGATTTTCTGTCATATTAGAAAAATTTTAAATATCTTTCTGAATTTCTAATTTATGGATACAAAAAATTAATTGCAGATTTGAGCAACTCATTTAAACATGATTTAATGAACACTGCATGCTGTGGAATACAAAAACATACAAAAAGTGAATATGTACTATAGACTGCAAAGCACAGATTAACACATTTCAAAGAATCAGTATCCTGCAGACCGTTTTCTCTGACCATAATGCAATTAATTTTATAAATAATACATATGTGTGTGTGTGTGTGTGTGTATATATATAAAACCCCCTTTGCATTTGAAAGTATCCATGCTTCTAAAAAAACAGTAGGACAAAGAAGAAATCATACTAGAAGTTTAAAAAGCATATAATTCAATGATAATGAATATAGCACCAGTCAAAAACTGTGGGATTATAGTGAAATTGATATTTATAGGCAAATTTATCTTTATACATACTTATGTTAGAAAAAAAGCAAAAGCTGAAAATGGAGTAGCTATGCATTTAACTCAAAAAAATAGAAAAGAAATGTTAGAATAAATAAGCTAAGGTAAGGAGATAAGAATCAGAGAGAAGATAAGAACAAAAGTCAGGAAAATTAGAAAACAGTAACAGTAGAGAGAATCAAAGAAGCCAAAAGCTGATACTCTGAAAAAATAAGAACAAGAAGACATTCCATTTGATAGTGAACAGGAAAATAAAGATGACACAGGTGAGTGATGTGGGAAGGGGACAGAGCTGCAAAACCAGTGAAGGTTGTATGGACCAAGAACACTGTGATCTTAGAATCAGTACATTTGAAAACTTAGAAGTTGACAAATTCCTAGAAAAATGGAATTCATCAACTCACTACCCTAAATAATATGATAACTATTACAGATACGTAATCAGTGGTTTATAATCTTTCCATGGAGAAAATAACTGATCCAAATGGTTTTAGAGCTGAATTCTCTTAAATTTCTCTCTAAACTTTCAAAGGTTGTATCACATTACTCTTCAAGAGAATGAGAAAACAACTATTTCTCCAAGTCATTCAAATAAGGCCAGTATAACCCTAGTACCAAAAGAGTATGTGAAGAAAATTATAAGCTTATACTTTAATTCATTAAAGTATGCATCAGACTCTTAAATAGAATTATTGGAAAACTGAATTTGTTAAGTGTATTTTTTTAACAGATAAAGCTCAGTTACCAGTTTGAGTTTATTCCAGGTATGTAAAAGTAGTTTTATGTAGAATACCTATAAATGTTATCACCACATTAGCAAAATACAGGAGAAAATTCAAATGACAAATTCTGTAGATTTTTTTTTCCCTGTGGGGATAAAACAAAATCACTTGTAATGTTCAGCATCTCATCATGATAAAAGTTTTGAAACTAAAGAACAGAATTTCCTTGCCCTCATAAAACCTATTTAAAAAAAATAGAAATAATTTTCAATAAAGAAGCATTAAAAAAACTTCCCCCTTAAGATCAGGAGTAAGACAAGTGTACCGTTTCTATGGCCATTGAGGAGGAAGTGTTAGCATGGCAGGATGGGAGAGTAATAAAAGATAACAAAGATAGAAAAGAAGAGAACCAAATTAGGAAACTGTACTTACAGTATAAAGTCTTAATGTGCAGAGTGCATAGTGAGCTAGAAATTAGTAAGCAAAACTTAGTCTGACTGTAAAATGATCAAAACCTTGAGCAGATAATTCATTGAAGAGGAAATAATAACAGTGAATAAAAATATCAAAAGATGCTTAGATCATTAGTAATCAGGGGGTGTACATTAAGAACGCAAGGAGGGCCCCTCCTGATGGTATAGTGGTTAGGACTCTGCTTCTAATGCAGGGAGTGCAGGTTCAATCCCTGATTGGGGAACTAAGATCCCACATGCTATGTGGTGCAGCCAAAAAATAAAAACAACAACAAAAGGATCACAAGGAGGTGTCTTATTTTAATCATGTGTTGTATTAGCAGTGTCAGGTGTTTTGGAGGATGTGAATCAGTTCTTACACACTGCTTGTTGAGGTGGATATTACCCAAGTATTAATTAATAAGCAAAGTTAATGTATATATACATAGAGTATTACACAGCAGTGGTAATGAGTGAAGTTACATACAGAAATATGGATGAATCTTAAAGATAGAATGCTGAGTAAGAATAACCATTCCTGGGAAAATGTATCATACCTATTTCATAAAGTTTAAAAACAGGCAGTAGTAAATACCTCGTTTAAGTATAGGAAACATCTTTCACAAAGCAGTAGAATAAAAACAGCATCAACATGATGGTGCTTTGCTCTGGAGTGTCAGGCCAAGGGGTAGAAAAAGTGTGGAACACAAAGTGTATCCTAGTCAGTGGTGATAGTCTAGTTCCTGGCTTGGGTGGTCGGTCTGTGATTGTTCAGTGTAATATACTGTATAAGTAAAATAGGTTGTATATATTTTGCATTGGGGAAAAAAAAAGGAATAAAAAAATAAAGGGAATTGAAGATGAGAAAACGGAGATACCCAGTTCTTTACAAAAGGGAAGAGATTCCAAGTGGATTTTGGACCTAGAAAAGGGCTGTCCTCACCCCTAAAAACCTAGAAACATGATTGTTTGCTTATAGAATTTTCAAGGAGAAAGTAACTGACTGATAATTAGAGCAAAGGTAAGTGAGGTTCTTGAGAAGATGATCCAGAGCTCAGGAAGACGGCCTCTAGGATCAGAGAGAGAATCCTTCATTGTAGCTTGTCAGGAGGCAACAGGTGGTCCTGGGTACTTCTGACCCTGTTGTTCAGTAGTGGGGAGGTAACAGGTGGTCCTGGGTACTTCTGTTGTCCTGTTCAAAAAATATATTTTTTTTTAAGATCAAAATTCCTTTTGTTATGCTATCAGACCAACTCTGGTCCAACCACAGTGCCGCTCTTCTAGCCTGATCAATTTTGTGTTGAATGATGAATGAACTTTATGTAACACTTTGAGAGCATGTGTCACATGGCACTTATTTTATGTTTCTACAACTGTGTTATCATGAGTTGTGAAAGACAGAAACAAAGGTTTAAGCAAAACATGTAGCCAAGGATTATTTATATAGTTGAAATAGTATTAATGACATTATCGTTTAGATTCAGAATAACTTCTTATTTTACTTTTCTTCTTTGAATTTAAAAAACTCATAAATTAATATTTCTTATACTGAATAATTTTCAACCATGTATTTGAGTTTTATGATATCTGAATTACAGCGTAACAGTCATTTTGATAGCTGTATAATTTTTAAAAATGTATTCCTTGTAGGTGTACATTGAAATAACAGACATTTCCAAGGACTGTTCTAGGCTTAATCTCTAAATTATTTGACTTTTAAAAGATTTTCAAGGGTTTATTATTATATTTGCAACACAGAGAGAACCTATTAAGTGTCAAGCACATGTTACAGGGAGTGAGGCTCTAATGAGTGCGCTGGGCTCAGGCGTGTCTGACTCTGCGAACCCATGGACAGAAGTCCACCAGGTTCCCTTGTCCATGGGGTTCCCCAGGCAGGAACACTGCGGTGGGTTGCCATGCCCTGCTCCAGGGTAATGAGGAGAGACAGCGTTTTATGCCCTTGAGAAGTTGCCAGTCTAGGAGGAGGCAAGTGAGTCCCAGGAGAGTTAGAGGACACTTCCACGTAGCCTCAGAGAGCTGTGAAGAGAGACTGCTGCTCAGGGACTTTTAGTTTGATTTGTACTTTAAGATTGTTTAAGGCTTAATTTTACTGAAACTAAATTATGCACAAGAAAGCATCTACTGTCTTAATGTATTAGACATTAAAAATTTAACAAAATAAGCATATTTTGGTATGCTCATTTCTCTCGTTTTATTAGACTAAATCATATAAACATGTTATTCTGACGTGTACTTGAGCAAAAATTAAACATTTATGGATTTAGGTGTAAAAGGAGATAGTTTCTTTGTATTGAAAATGTGTTGATTCTTGTATGTGGGTATTATCTACATCTCTTTCATAAATGTTTTTATCCCTAAAGTTAAATTTGCACATTAGAATGAATAGAGTTTTAATTGGCTGTTCTTCAAGTTGAGATACATAAATTGTTGTATAACATTATTTCTCATCTTAAACCCAAACTAAAATGAAACTCTGCTGAGACAATCTTATTTAACCTCCTTTTGGTATACTAAAAGGTATTTTTTTGTCAAATAAAATGAATAAGAAAATTCTACTAGTATAATTATCTTATTTATAAATTTGAAAGTAGCTTTTGTTCAGTGTTTGCAGCCTTGATATGCCATTTTTTCTTATGTATTAGTTTTGACTTTTCTGTGAGTATTTTCTTTATTGTGTATGTTGTGAAGTTTAGCAATCAATTTATCTTTGGCTTCAAAATTTTGTATCATGTTTAGAACAACACTGAGATTTTTGTGAAAATTTCTCTTGGGGTCCTTCTAGTACTTGATTTTTTAGAGGTATTGAAGGCAGGCATGCATTTTTATAAAACAGATCTGGAATTTATTTAAGGCTAAATAATGACATCAAAATGTAATGTCCCTCCCTCCCCCCCGTGTGGATACCCAGTTATCTCAGTGTCATTTATGGAGTGGTCTTTTCCCCTGTTGTTTTGAAATACTTTCATTTTTCTTATTTTCTTTATCTGTGTCATTGATTTGTCTATCCCTGTTTCTGTTAGCTTATTTTCTAGTGGAAGAATGACTAACAGTAAACATGAAAATGATAAGTAAAAGGAAGGTCTATAAGGAAAATAAGCAGAATGCTATATCAGCAGTGACTGGTGAGCTGCTTAAAAATGAGTGGTCAAGACAGGCTTCCCTTAAAGAAGTGACATTTCCTCTGATAAGAGAACCAGGCAGGGGAGTGGCAGTGTGTAAATCTGGTGAAAGTGCATTTCAAAGGTGGAGGGAGTGTCTGCAAGGTGAGCTGATCTCCAGGTGCTCCAGGGGGAGAGAGAACAGCAGGAGAGTAATGGGGGGGGGGGGGGGGGGGACGGTCATTGTAACTGAGGGAAACTACTCAGGACTGGGACCTAACAATTCAGATTACCTAGGGTGTTTTTCTTATTTTTCTCCTGCAAAAAGAAAATAGAGTATAGATAATATGTATCAAATAAACATATTCTTAGGTAATTAGGATCCATTTCTTTATACATATGACCCAATAACAAAGTTGCTTCCCTTTAAAATAATTTTACATCTAAAGAAGGCAGATTTTTTAGAATCATATAAGTACCAAGAATTTATAATTCAAATAAAGTATCTACTTGCACTAAAGAGAGCTCTTTAAAGAAAAAATTTATGATGTATTTTAAAATAAAATACTTTTTCTTCCATGAAAATGTTTATATTAGGGAACAAACATCCTTGGAAGAGGGAGAAATTCCTTGGTTACAGTACAATGAAGTCAATGAAAGCAGCAGTGATGAAGGGAATGAGCCCGCTAATGAATTTGCACAGCCAGAAGCTTTCATGTTGGATGGTAACAATAACCTTGAGGATGACTCCAGTGTGAGTGAAGACTTGGATGTGGACTGGAGGTATGTAGCACAGTGTACTTACCATGCTCTCTGATCACTAAGTAGAATTCGTTCATGAGTCTAAATTATGAGAACTGGATCTTTGACACCTAAGAAATATTTCCATTTTTCTCATCTGTCAGTCTTCCTCTCCTTCCAAGCTGATTTCAGACACTGCTTCCTACATGAACTGTAGTCATTGACCTATTCATTCTTTGACCGTTAACTCTACGGATGCTTGCCTTACATCCTAGTTATTTACATACTTGTTTCAGGTTTATGACTTTTAAATTTGGTGTTAAAAATTTTTTTATGACAAATATATATTGTGTGTCCTGATCCCCTTAATATAGCACTTGATATAATCCTGTAAAAAATAAAAGTCCATGATGACTACTACTTGAAGAATTTTGAAACCTGTGATTGAATCAGAATCAAGACTGTAGTTTTTCTTCTGTATTTGCAAAATATGGAAGATACGATTGTACCTTCCCAGAGATGTTGAATGAATTAAATTTACTTCATGCTGCAAAGAATAGTGAGCTTCAAATAAAAGTAACATATACATTAAATGGATTATGGAATCGTTACTGTTTGTGATAGAATGAATGATCAGAATTTATCTGTTTTGGTTTATAAACTTAGACTTTTTTTTCCAAGTGTGCAGAGCCCTCTGAAATAATTACTGAAATGTAGAGAGAATGTTTGTTCCAGCTACTCCATTTTTGTTATTTTCTGGAAAAAATTATGGCTTGACGCTACCCTTATTTTCATCTTTGCACAGATATATTTTTAAGAATTTGTCTTGTTTTTCCGGTTAAAATTCCATTACAGAAAATTTAGAAAAATAAAGATAAGAAACTCATTCAGACCCCTGATAATATATTTTTAGGGCCTTTGTGGCTTCAGTTTCTCTTTCTGAATGTTTTTCTTTGTACTTCTCTAAATTGTTCCAGACACGAAACTTGGTGTCTCCATGATTCTCCTTGCTGATCTCTCTCCCTCCGCAGGGGAAGAATCAGAGCAGACCTTAGTGACCCTGCTACAGAAGGGGAAGTGGGGCTTCCTCACAGCCAAACAGTTAGCTTGTAACTCATCCTAAAGACTCTCTTCTGAGGCCTGTGTCCTGTCTCCCCAAGCATAATGGAGTCAGTGACCTGACCTAGTCCTCATCCATGACCTTGAGCACCCCCTTGATTTCTTCCCTCCTTCATTCCACCCACTCCCCTGTTTCTGAGCTTGTTCGTGCTGCCGTGTTTCCTGATGGCCACGCACAGCCATCTCTTGACAGTGCTCAGCAGGGTTGTCTGTTGAGCATCGTCTCTGCTTGTTGGGAGACACAGGTTTCATAGGAGAGACACTGTAAATGCTCCGTCCTACAGAGGCACTCACTGGATGATTTCCTTGTTGAATAGTGCAGTAAATTTGTCACCCGTAAAACGTGGTCTGTACATCAGGTTGTTTCCTTAGGACAGGTTAATGAGAGGTGATATTACTAACGTGATTTTTTTTTTTTTTAAGATCTTGATATATATATATTTCTAAATAACCTTCAAAAAAGGTTTCCCACAAAAATTTGAAGAATGATTGAGGTCTTTATTGAATGAATTTTAACTTAAATTTGAAAGCTTCTAATTCACTGATGATTGTTCTGGATATGGCTGTTGTGTTGAGATTGTAAAGACATTACTGATTGCTCCCCAAGTTGTGAAGCTTCAAAGCAGTTTTTTTTTTTTTAATATGGAAAATGATTTAGCATTGATTTTTAAGACAAAATTTTTGAAGTTATTGTTCTGAATTTTGTCTAAATATGGCAACACCTCATTATTTGATTTGGTGGTATTCTGATTTATGTGGTAGTAGCTAAATGTTGATAAGGTAAAAATATGGTTTGATTTTCACATTAAAGTAGCATGTCATTTTGGCATCTTAAAGGAATAGCCATGGTGAACAGCAGCAATTCTTATGTAACTCCAAAATTTAACGCTTTTTTTTTTTTTTTCAGTTTTGCCTCTGCATAGAAAAAAAAAATTAAAGCCTTTGGTTTTTTATTTTAGCTTAAAGGAAAATGGAAAAAATCCTCAATCAAAAGTTTGCTTGTTTGTTTTCATTAACTCACAGAAATAACCAGAGACTATTTCATGGATTTGTGTGGCAGGAGTTGATGTGGAGAAAACATAGATTTTAGATTTAGACACATCCCAAATGTACCATCTGTTTATTCTTTGGTAACAATTTAAGCTTTCTCTTGGTTAGAAATTGGGTTGCAATTATTATTTTTTAATAATCAACCTAATAAGAAGTTGAGGAATAATAATTAACCTAATTAGATCCTGAGAAATTAATTCTTTATGGCTATAATCATGGTTTAAAAGTAGAATTTTTAAAACTCTTGAAATTATTTCAGAGTTACAGAAAAATGGCAAACAACAGTACAGAAAATTCCCATATACCTTTCACTAAGATTCTATAAATATTTTTACCACATTCATGTTTCCATTCTTTCCTTTATTTATATTTTTTTCTGTTGCATTTAGTAAGTTGCAGACATGATTGCCTCTTTACTTATAAATCACCTAGAATGAATTTCATTAAAATGGGAACATTTTCTTATATAATTCAGTAAAATTGTAAAAATCAGAAAATCAACACTAATACAAGTACTGTTCTAATCTACAGAACTATTCAAATGTCCATAATTGCCCCACTAATGTCATTTGAGAAATTTTTTCCTGATGCAGTCCAAGGTAATATTAGTTAACATGTTTTCTTTAGTTTCTTTTAATCTGAAACATTTCCTCAGTCTTTGTTTTTTTATGAATTTGGTATTTTTAAAAGTGTAGGCCATTTATTTTGTAGAATGACTCTTAGGTTAGTTCTGTCTGATGACATAGTTAGACTTGAGTTGTACAATGTTAGCAGGCATACCATAGAAGCAGTGTGCTGTTCTCAGTGCGTTTCAGAAGGCACATGGTATTGGATTGTCCCAGGGTGATATTAATCCTGATCACTTGGTGCAGGTACTGTCTCTCAGATCTCATCACTGTATGGTTGCCATTTTTACCTTTATAATTAAATAAGCATTGGATGGGAAGATAAACTGTTTCCTCTCAAACTACTGGTTCTAGTGTCCTTGGTGGGTCTTACTGAGACAGTTATTACCATGGTGTTTACTGAGTGAAAAATACTGGAATGTTTCATGTTCGCTGATCATTCCTCAGTTACCAGATTACAACCAAATTATGCTCTGAGTGTCTAGATCTGTTTAGCTTAGACACGAAAAGAATTATTAGGGGATAGTTGACTCTCATCACTTGAAAGAGAAAAGTGGACATAGTTTGTGTTGCTTCAGCAGGCAGAACTAGAGCACTTAATTCAAACTTCTAATGAGGGTTCTCCTATACCACATGCACATGCTTAGAAAGCAGTATGTTTCCTGCATGGAGGAAGTGGTTCTGCTGTTTCTTGAATGCCTCATCTGTTTGGAAATTAGGTAGAGGCTTAGGAATTATCTGCAGAAAGGATAATTGAAGGGATGGAATTCCAACAGAACAAGATTTAGAAAGATGACTGAGCATATCTTATGTTTTCTGAATCTTGGAGTATTTAGTATTTCCAAGATTGGAGGAAAGGGAGGAATCTGTGTATATATATATAAAGGTGGAGGGGAGAAGATGAGAACCAGATTAAGACATAATATTGTCTTCAAGTGGCTTACAAATGTTCAGAGTAATAGAAGTGAGCAGTTAGGAGCTCAGATCTTTTTCAAACTGAATGGTAAGGGAGAAACCCTAGTCCTTAGAAAAATAAAAGATAAATTAATGAGAAAAACTTGAGAAAATAAAGTATTATTAAGCCCAGAGTGATTAAGCTATATAAGGTAAGAGAAGAAAAAGGCTTTGAACATTAAAATAGATGGAGTAATTCTTATCATGTTCTCACCAAAATTTAAATTGGAAACCAAAATAAAGGGGGAAGACATGGGAAAGAATTAGTAGAGAAAAAGTATTGCCTTTATCCCAGCCATACACAGTTCCCAGAACTAGAACTAGAAACAGTAGAGAATTTTCTTAACACTTTGTGCAGTGAGTGTGGCAGCCTGTTAGGGATGGGAATGGTATCTTAAATCCTTACACCTAGCATTTAACTTTCTGTTGGGTTCTTCTTAAAGTTTTCCGCTTGTGTGTTTATTGGCTTGTCAGTGTGCTAGTATATAATTATGTCTTCACTACAAAGGTTTCTCAAATCACGGTTGTACTTTTTTTCCCCCAGCTTGTTTGATGGCTTCGCAGATGGACTTGGAGTTGCTGAAGCTATTTCTTACGTGGATCCTCAGTTCCTCACTTACATGGCGCTGGAAGAACGCCTAGCCCAGGCTATGGAGGTATTTTAGTGCTCTGGTACCCATATGTGGTTGATGGGATGCACAGTGATAAAAATTAAAGATTTTTCTAAACTGCTTTTAAGAAAAGGTGAATAATTTTCTTGCCAATATAATAATAATTACCGAGTGGTGGTTCAGTGTGTGTATATAAATTATACTTGGCATCTTGCCCATTTGCCTAAAATTACAGTATTCTCCAGTATCTCCTGCAGAATATAGTATTTGTTTTGTTTACATTTAGGAAATACACTTCCTTTATTGAATTATACAGGTCTATGAATCTGAAATTTTTTACACACGTACACACAAGTATATTTGTTAAATGAAATTAAAGATATCTGAAGATATATTTCAAATTACTTCCCTTTTTTGGTTCGTATGGCTTCTGAATCTATCTAGCTGCTTAATGCAACTGGAAAATTTACTCCCCCCTCATCCCCACACACATACACAGGTTCATAAACATGGCACATTTGGTGCCTATTTGTCTTGCCTTCTTTGCTTTGTTTGACCAAAACACAAAAGCTTCTTCAAAATTGTATGTGCCTGTGATCCAAAGCCCAAGCGTTTTCATATTTGGGGACTGGCATTGCACCAGTGAATGTCATTGTTAAGAAGTCTTTTAATCAGTCTCCATAGTGATTTCCAGTGGAAGAATAGTAATAACATCAATGAGTCAAAAGTAAAAGAACAAAAAGTTCCTGAGAGAACTTTCAGGAACACTGTAATGGTATCTTGAAATCTCATGAGATTAGATTTGTAAAGTAGGTAACAGAAAGAGACAGACCTGTTTACCTACACATATGCACGCCCATATGCATGTGTACACACAAAAGTTACCTCTCGTGTACTGCTTTGGTGCCACTGAGGCGTGTGTAACCTCCCATGGAGATCATTGTTCTTAGTTACTCTTTGTATTGTATGTTTTTCTCAAAGTAATCATAGCATAAATATTATTTATCATGGTGGTCATTTTGAAATGTATAGAAATACCCAATCACTATGTTGGTAGTGTACTAATGAACTAATACACTGTTGTAGGTCAATTATATATTGAAAACAAACAAACTCAGGAAAAGAGATGAAGTTTGTGGTTACTAGAGGCAAGGGGTTATGGGGAAGAGGGAATTGGATGAAGGCAGTCAGAAGCATAAACTCCCAGTTACATGATGAGTGACTGCTGGAGATGTGGTGTACAACATGATAAATATAATTAACACTGCTGTATATTAACATTATATGTGAAAATTGTTGAGGGTAAATCTTACGATTTCTCATTACAAGGAAATAATTTTTTGTGTTTCTTTTAATTTTTCATCTATTGAGATGATGGGTGTTGACTAGACTTCTTGGGATAATGGTTTCATAATGTAATCTATGTCAAATCATCATGCTATATGTATCAAATTTACATGGTACTGTATATCAATTATATTGCAGTAAAACTTGGAGAGGGGAAAAACACTATATACTAGAAGGAAAGTTAGAGCATCTTGAGACAGAATTATGTATTCCTAGGACTTGTCCCAGGTCATGTAACTTGCCTTGCCGAATGCTGACATGGAAACAGTGGCACAGCATGATAACCTCCATCCGAAGCAGAATACATGCAGATTAAAGATTACTAACGTCCTTGAGTTAAATTCTGAGTGACCACATGGAATACATCAGTATGAGAGTCTGGCTTTGCAGTGCTTAGATAGTTTTTTTCCCATTATGCTAGTGGTTTACGGTCTCCTACAATGTGATAATATCTTTAGAAGGAAGTTTTTAAAATTAAAGACTTTATTACTTGTTATTGACGAGAAATGTGATGCTTGGCATCTTGAAAGAAGAGCCAGAGAGGCTTGTCATGAGGGTCATGCTGAGTAAAGGCACTGGCCGAGGGCAAAGACAGGACGCAGGAAAGAGCCTCGCAGGTCCGGGGGCTTAGACTCTCACTGCCGCCCTCTGTTCTCAGGGCCCGTGGCTGTGCGCGCTCAGTCATTCTGACCTAGTGGTGTTAAATGCCTCCCTTCCCCACAGGATAACCGTGTCTTCAGATTCAGTGCTCAGCTTTACTTTATTTGGATTTGACTGAGACATGTTTCACTCCTAGAGAACCAGTACAGTTCCTTCTTCCTGTCAGACTCTAGAAATCTTTATTTGTCTAGGTCTAGCATATATTTATTTAATAATTTTGAAAAATGAACTGAAATAATTTATAATTTAGGATTTTTCCTTTTAGATTTAACACTAACATTTTGTAAATAAGTGAAAAACAAGTGTGAATAATAAGACAAACTAAGCACTTTGTTTTTGTTTTTGTTTTCTTAGCAACACTGTCTCTCTTTGGCAGTAGTTTTTTTTCATTTCTGTTACTTTTCCAACACTAGACTGACCTTTCTTTTTGCGTAGTAGCTATTGGTTAATATATTGGCAATAAACATTTTCCTCATATCTTTCTCAGATTTGAGTGAGAAATAGGGCAAAATACTTAAGATTTTTAACTGTTTGAAACAGTGGTATTAAAACTTTTTACTCAGTCTCCCCAAAATTTAAGTATTCCTTTGTACACCTTGACACTGACATCTCAAGATTTTTAGCATAAAAGCTAAGTGATATTATTTAACCTATTATACCAGTTTGCAGTAAAAATATCTTCAGGAATTTAAATGTAAAAAAAAAAACTGGTGTAGATGGAGTTAAAGTTGTTTGTGGTATCTACTGATTAAGAACAAACATATACAAATTTTATATATAATTACTTAAACATAAAGTAAACTTTCATTAGAAATGCATCTCTCAATGACATGGAGGCTTTTTTTATCCTTCCTGATTGAGTGAATTCTATTTATTTATAGAATGAGACATAAGTCAGCATGAACTTTATTTCTACTTTTCATCTTTATGAATGAAGGTTGAGAAACATTATTCAGATAAATCAGTTGGTAGGGATGGATGGAATTTATCATAGCATTGTCACTGAATTCTTCTGAGGTATTTGCCAAAATCCCCAAAACTTGTTCAGAGCCTCCTTCAGTTTTTTTTTGAAAGTGGAAAATTGGAAGTCATCCACAAAGATTTGTTTTTCAGTCATTATAGTTCAGTTTGACCCCACTGTTTCAGATTGCCCCTCTGAATGGGAAAGAAGTATGCTTTTATTTATAAAGTGGAGAAAAAAGTGAGTATAAAAAAGGAATGTGGAGTAGAAGAGCCAGCATGATACTGTGATTGGAGGTACATTGTTAGGCAGATTCCTTTGAAGAAAGATTACATAAGAAAGTTAATTGAAATTTGGTCTCTTAAGACTCTCCTTACCCATAAGCCCTGAGGAAAATCTTTACAGTTTTACAGAGCACTTACATACACTGGGGTGTCGGCCTTAGAGAGAGAGTAAATGAGACAAACACGCAGACTTTTGAGTTCTTTTAGGCAGTGTGACCTTGGATAGTTGACTTAACCTCTTTTAAGTTGTAGGTCCTCATCTACAAGATGCAAATAACAAAATTTTGAACGTAGCAAAATACCTGGTGCTGTCACAAGCTCTCAGTAAATGGCTGTATTCAAAAATGCCTTCAAATTATCAGTCAGCCAAGTGGTAATCATCCAACAAGTCTGGAATTAGTGGTCATTCAAAGTCCATGATAAATCATTTGGTATATATCTTCATTCTTTAAAAAACTAAATTATTTTATTCCTTAGAAACTAGATTCTATGCTAACAAAGGATTGTGCTGCTTTAAGGCTGTTTAGGCCATCCAGTTGTCTTTCTGACACTTGGACTAATGTTTGAATATATATTGTACTAGGTGTAGACAGATTTTTATGGATTTTCATAGCAGTGGCTGTAAAGTGGTCTTTCTTGCCCTTGTTGCTTATAAGTGACCTGAGATCATCTTAAATATATGTAAGTGCCAAGACAATAAATTATTTTTACATATATTGAAATTTACAGATGAGTTCTTGCAGAGTTTACCTTGAGAAGTACATAGGGAATTGAAGGACATTCATGATTGCAGCTGTAGTTACTCATGAGAAAGAAGAGACAAGTAACAGCCTCTTACTTTCCATTTCCCTCTCTCTTTATGGGAAAGTTTTAATATAAAGAGAGCTACACATAAACAAAAAGAAGGGATACTATGTATAGGAAGATCCATTTGGGGAGGTTATTCCAGGCTAACTGTGCTTTAATACATGTTTGTGTCAGTGCGTTAATTATTCCTTTCTGATGACTGCATATTTGTAGTACTTATAAATAACTGAGATTTCAATATATGTAAAAATCACTATAACAAGGGATTAGAATGAAAGGGGAGTGTTTAGTAACAAAGATCGTTCTAAAGAATATAGAAAAAGCACACACAAGGAGCAACCAACACCCAGGAGCACCTACGGGAGAGTTGGCACTTTGCTCCGTGTCTGGGATGCACACCTTGGTGGAGACGGCACAGCCGGGGCTCAGTGAATAGCAGAGAAGTCACCGTGGTCCTCGGCTGGCAGAACTCGGGAAAGATCAGCCCTGGAGGATGATGTCTGCCTAGAAGGCTCTGTCCATGGTAGGGGCTGAGGAAACCTACTGGCCGCATGCCCTGCAAGAGCTGGGTGCAACAGAAGCTGTGTGCACTGCAGGAATCTGCTGCTGGAGAAGGCTGTTGGTACCCCAGAAGCTGTTCGGGCTTCTCATGAGGATCGGGAGCCAAGGTCTTTCCCTGCTCCGCCGGCTCGTCAGCATCCTCGTGATAGCTGTCAGGAGGGAAAGTAGGTAAATGGCCCAGACCCATCCTCACAGAGCTCGTAGAAGTAGTGAATCTGGACCCAAGAAATGATAATTGGTCATAGGAACAGTCCGTGTATCTTTGACTGCTTGGACTCTGTATACCCCTTTCAGCAAACATTTGAACTCCCATCCAATACACAACAGTTATGTTTCTGTCTAACAGGATGCAACAGAAGTTTTCACTCTTTCCCTCGATGAGCATATGAAGAGCCCCAAGAGTCATCGCATTCATTGCTGGCTATGTTAGTGATTCCACAAGTTAAGTCAGTCATGCTGAATGTTCTGTTACATAAAGATTAAATTGTAAAGTTGATTGCTGTATAAAATAAAAGTGGGAAGGATTGAAAAAATGGTTAGTAGATGCAGATAAACATACACATATAACAAGCAGATAGAAAATCTGCAAAGCCGCTAGTCCTTCTTTCTGTGTTTGGTCACAGGCTGTAATTGATAGCTATAGTGTCCTTTTTCCTTATTTTCCCTTTGTTAAGCAAGGATCTACCTGGCTAGGACTCTCTACTTTGGGGTGGGACCCAAACCTGTGTTTCTCAGGAGTCTCGTGTCCTCAGTCATCTTGCCTTTTCTGGCTGCTCTAGTCTTCTGGTAACTGGACTGTTGGGGGTAGAAGTACTGAGAGATGAGTGCTCTGTACACAGTTATCCCAGGATTTTCAAGTAGAGCAGAGTGGTTTGTGGGTGGTCAGCTGCTCCTGCTGGTAAAGGACACTCAGACTGACATGCGGATTCAAAACCGTTCCCTCTGAATTCAGCCACATGTCCGTGTTCTGAAGTTTAGAATGCTGGTTTTTAACCAGTCGGGGGTACAATTTTTGAGAAATTTGACAAGACTTAGAATTAATTTGAAATGTATGTTTGATTTTCAGAAATAAGAGATCTTTTTCCAGGGCTATCATGGGCAACTCTGGTTCTCATACTGTGCTTCCCTTTGAAAGTTAGTGGGCCCAGGTTTGTTCTTTTCTCCTTGTGAGCCTGCAGGGACATTCAGAAGGGTCCATCACACATCACAGTTTATATAGTCATTGCTACTGCCATAAGGTCAGGTGGGGCAGACAGCTGGGTTCCCAAGACGTGCCTCAGTTGGCACTTCGTTGCATTCCACCACAGATAGTTTAACTTTGATGTCACTGCAGCCTGTGCCTTGAGAACATCCCGTTCCAGTTGGTAAGGAGCTCAGCACTGAGCTCAAGCTGAAAGATGCTGCCACACCAGTCCCATTCTTGCTTCATGGAACCGTGCCTGACACCAGTTCTCTGTCAGGCTGGGCTCAGTCACAGGAGAGAAAACAGTAATTTGAACAAGATAAGGCTGCATCTGTGTGTACTTGATTGTTTCTGACTCTGTGTGACCCTGTGGACTGTAGCCCCCAGGCTCCTCTGTCCATGGAGTTCTCCAGGCGAGAACACTGGAGGGGTTGCCATTTCCTTATCCAGGGGATCTTCCTGACCCAGGGACTGAACCCGCTTCTCCTGTGTCTCTTGCGTTGACAGGCACGTGCTTTACCACTGGGCCACCTGGGAGGCCTGCGTGCAGTGAACCCTGAAGAGTGTGGGAATGGCAGATTTAAGGGGCAGCCTCGGGCTGAGGCAGCACACCCTGCCTCTCTGCCCCCAGGGTTAAGATCCAGACACTGTTGAAGAGGACGCAACCATGATTCTTAGAGAAGTGTTTGTACTGCTATGCTAGCAGAGCTTGCTGGAAATCTGCCCTCTGGTTTTTGGCAAAAATCTGGCTTTGGAGTGCTCGAGAAGCTGTTCCCAGGGAAATGACTAACTGGAAGCACTCCTGCTATTAAAACCACCCAAGACGAGTGCTAGGGGAGGCTGCTGGCCACCTTACCCTACAGCTGTGAGGCGCTGGGGAGAGTGCATGTGCTTCTGGAGCCAGGTGCTAGGGAAGCCTGTCACTGGAGGAGCGGTGGCAGAATCCCTGTGGTGTAGGTACCAAGGTAAGGATAGAGACAGGAAGGCTTCCTCTCTGCAGAGGGGGGTGGGGAGCAAGCCCACTGGAACTAAGCATCAGTCCTTTCCTCCCGTCTCTACAGCACCCTCTATTGACTGAGCCTGTGACAAAGGAAGAATATTTAAAAGGCCCAGATCTGTTTTCACAGAAGGGAAGTGAAAGGTGAATTTGGAGCTGAGAGGCAATAATTCTATTACTGGCACACTGGTTTTCTTTTTGCAGATCCAAAGTATCTGACTGCAAATCCAGAGTCAAACTTGGGGTTCAGTGTCATTAACTGTGTTTATTAACTTTCACAAAAAAGCTTTCTTTGCTTTTTCTTTTTTCAGTCCTGACTTTGCTTTGACCTTGGCCCTATACTCTGTTGTAAGTCTTCTCAAATTCTTTTTGGAAAGATGGTTGCTGAAATACCTAGGCTGGATTATGAGGAGTATACAAAAGACTATGTTTGCTATCCAAGACAACACAGTGTTAACCATCAGGCAGAATCCTATTCCTGCCTAGAAAGCCTAGTTTATTTTGTATTGTGGTAACAGGCATATAATGTAAAATTTACCATTCTAACCATTTTTAAGTATACAGTTAAGGGGCATTAAGTACATAAACAATAACCACATCCCTCCACTTCTCATTCTGTGGCAGCCTTCGTTCTACTGTCTGTCCTATGAATTTTACTACTTTAAGTACCTCATATCAGGGATACAGTATTTATCCTTCTGTGATTGACCTGTTTCACCTAGCATAATGCCTTCAGTTCTAGCGTGTATCAGAATTCCTTTATTTTTCAATGCTGAATTGTACTCCACTGTGTGTATGTACCACATTGTTCCAGCTTTATTGGGATATAATTGACATGTAACATTGTGTAGGTCTAAGGTGGGCTGTAGGGCTTCCCAGGTGGTGCTAGTGGGAAGGGATGGTCCCTGGAGGTTGGCACAGCAACCCACTCCAGTGTCCTTGCCTGGAGAATCCCATGGACAGAGGAGCCTGGCAAGCTACAGTCCGAGGAGCCACACAGAGCCCGACATGACTGAGGCGAGTTGGCACACAGGCACACAAGGCGTGCAGCGTGTTGACTTGATACACTTACGTATTGTGCAGTGATTATCACAGGAGAGCATTTAAAATTTACTCCCTTACCTTATTTCAGGTATATAATGCAGTGTTGTCATCTATAATCAGTTTGCCACCTTGAATCCCCAGGACTGACTTATCTTGTAACTGGAAGTTTGCTGTTTCAGGTCTTAGGTGTAAGTCTTTATTCCGTGTCAGGTTAATTTTTTGTGAGTGGTGTAAGGTGCTTGTTCAGTCACTGAGTCATGTCTGACTTTTTACAACCCCATGGACTGCAGCACACCAGGCTTCTCTGTCTTTTACCATCTCCCAAAGCTTGTTCAAACCCTTGTCCGTTGAGCCGACGATGCCATCCAACCACCTCGTCTTCTGCTGTCCCCTTCTCCTCCCAGCTTCAGTCTTTCCCAGCATCAGGGTCTTTTCCATTGAGTCTGCGCTTCACATCAGGTGGCCAAAGTACTGGAGCTCCAACTTCAACGTCAGTCCTTCCAGTGAATATTCAGGGTTGATTTCCTTTAGGATGGACTAATACGAGTTCCTTGCAGTCCACAATACTCTCAAGAGTCTTCTCCAGCACCACAGTTCAAAGGCATCAGTTCTAGGGATTCAGTTTTATGCATGTGATTATCCATCTGCATGTGATTTTTCAGTCTCCCCAGTTCCATTTATTGAAGAGATTGTTCTTTCCCCATTGAGTATTCCTGGATCCTTTATCAGGTCTTATATTTTCCAGGGTTTATTTTAGGGTTCTTAATTCTGTTCCATTGGTATGTGTGCTGTATTTATACCAGTTCCATACTGTTTTAATCACTGTACTTTTATAGTATATTTGAAATCAGGAAATGTGATGCCTTCAGCTTTGTTCTTTGCTTTGACTATTCACGATCAGGGTCTTTTGTGGTTCTATACAAATTTTAATGTGTACAGTTAGGTTGCCTGAGTAATTCCTTTTTTGTTTTTTTAAAGTAGACTTTTTTTGTTATAAACGTCCCTCTTAGATCTGGTTTTGTGTCATCCTGTAAGTTTTGGCATATTGAACATGTGAACAACCCGTTGGTGGTTCAGACGTGTTTTAATTTCCACATAGTTGTGAATTTTCCAGTTTCTTCCTATTTTTGATTTTTAATTTCTTGCCATTTTGGTCAGAAACAATAGTGGGTGTGACTTCAGTCTTATCAGATTTGTCAAGACTCACTTTGAGGTAGGACCTAACCTGAGGAATGTTCCATGTGCATCCAAGAAGAATGTTCCATGTGCATCCAAGAAGAATGTGTGTTCTGCTGCTATTTGTGGAATGTTCTGTATCTGTCTGTTAGGTCTGTTTTACCTAAAGTAGAGTCCAAGTCCAGTGTTTCCTTTTTGGTTTTTGTCTGAGTAATGTATCTGTCTGAGTAATGTATCTGAAAGTGAGTTCCTGAACTCCCCTGATACTACCTTACTGTTGTCTAATCTCACTTCAGATCTGTTTTTACTTGCTTACTATGCTTAGGTTCTCTATTATTCGGTATATATTTTTTATGATTGTTACATCCTCTTGATGAGTTGATTATTTATATGATAATCATCTTTGCCTCTTTTTAGAGTTTTTGGGCTTAAAGTTTCTTTTATCTAATGCAAGTAGAGCTGCCCCTGCTCTTTGGTTTCTCTGGAATAGAATATCTTTTTCCATCCCTTTACTTTGAGGCTGTGTGTTTCCTGACAGCTGAAGTGAGTCTCTTGTAGGTAGCTTGTGGTGAGTTGGGTCTTCTTTTTCTCCTTTTGTCACTGTATGCCTTTTGATTGGAAAATGGTAAAGTGAAAGTGAAGTCACTCAGTCGTGTCTGACTCTTTGGACCCCGTGGACTGTAGCCTACCAGGCTCCTCTGTCCATGGGATTCTGCAGGCAAGAAGACTGGAGTGGGTTGCCATTTCCTTCTCAAGGCTGGAGAATGGTAAGAAGCTACTAATTCTTTCTTACTCATTATTGTCTGGCTGTTTTGTAGTTCCCTTGTTCCTTTCTCCCTCTCCTGTTGTCTTCTTTGTTACTTGCTTTTCATTATCAAAATTTTGTGTAGATAATGTAGATGTATTATCTACACAAAAATCTAATGTAGATTTTTGCTGTATGATTTATGTGAGGGTTAAATAAGACATCTTAATAACCTTATTTTTTGCTGGTAACAGCTTCAGTTGCATGCAAAAAACTCTGCCCTTTTATTCCCCACTTAGGTTTTTGATGTCCCAGTTTCTCTTTGTATATTGAGTGTTCATTAGCAAGTCATTGTAGTATACTTATTTTTAATACTCTTATCCTTTAACCTTCATTTCAGTTCAGTCGCTCAGTCATGTCCAATTCTTTGCGACCCCATGAGCCACAGCACGCCAGGCCTCCCTGTCCATCACCAACTCCCGGAGTCCACCCAAGCCCATGTCCATGGAGTCGGTGATGCCATCCAATCATCTCATCCTCTGTCATCCCCTTCTCCTCTTGCCCTCAATCTTTGCCAGCATCAGCATCTTTTTCACATGAGTCAGCTCTTCACATCAGGTGGCCAAAGTATTGGAGTTTCAGCTTCAGCATCAGTCCTTCCAATGAATACCCAGGACTGATGTCCTTTAGGATGCACTCGTTGGATCTCCTTGCAGTCCAAGGGACTCTCCAGAGTCTTCGCCAACACCACAGCTCAAAACACCAATTCTTTGGCATTCAGCTTTCTTTATCACATCCATACATGAGCACATCCTTTAACCTTAATACTCAGTAAGATGGTTAATATACTACCATATTATAGTATCAAAATATTCTGAATTTGATGATATACTTACCTTTACTAACAAGTTTGTTCTTTCATTCATCAGTAGGTATTTCGTTTGTTTCTGCCTTTTAGATCTTGTGAGTATAGGTTCTGTCTAAAGTTCTAATTTAATTGTAGTCAAAAGGGCTAATCAAGCCACAAAAGGATGAGGCTGACTCCTACTAGATGGTCGTATGATCTGCCGGTCTTCCTGTCTTTCTTAGAATAGTGAGTTTTTCCAGACATTTGAGTCCCTAGATAAAGTTCACAACCCAGATAACTGGGAGTACGGGCATGTCTCTGAGGTTACAGGTTTAGTCCAGGAGCACTACAGTGAAGTGAGCCACATGAATTTGGGGTCTCTCAGTGCACGTGACAGTCAGATTTCTACTATGCTGTATTCAGTGTGCAGTAGCAGTATGTCTAAAGAAATGTATGTACTTGAATTTAAGAACACTACATTGCTAAAAAATACTAACCATTATCTTAGCCTTCAGTGAGTCACAGTAGTAACAGCAGAGTTCACTGATTTCAGATCATCATAATGAATATAATAATAATCAAAAAGTTTGAAATGTGAGAATTACTAAAATTTGATACAGAGACATGAAATGAGAAATGCTGTTGGAAAAAGTGGCACTATAGATATGTTTGAGGCAGGGCTGCTGGAAATCTTCGGTTCGTAAAAAAAGCAGTATCTGCCAAGTGCAGTAAAACAAGTTGTGCCAGTACTAGTGAACTGGTAACGTGGGTGCACGGACTCTATGCCAGGAGTAGATGTTGCCGTTCAGGAGCGCATAATTTGCTTCCCTTCCTTGAACATCTTGTAACCTTGGCCATGTTTTACTTTCACCAGTTAAACCTATCCAAAATGTTGCTTTCTTCCATGTGATTGATCTCACACAAAAACTCACAAGTTAGAAGAGGTAACCACTGTTTTGAAAATATAAGTATGATGGTCAAATAAATTGTTATTGAGACAAAATAGATTTTTGTTGTACTTGTGAGAAATAGGTTTGTTTATTTGTTTTTTCCCCTATGTTTATGATATTTTTGGTTCAGTGCAGGAACCGCAGCAAAAGAAACCAACAGGATGAGGTGTAATGCTGGATGTGATTTTAGATGACACCTTTAAACATGGTTTTCATTGCTGCTTAAAAAGTGTATCTAACAAAGTGGCATGACTTTCCATTTTCAGACTGCCCTGGCACACTTAGAGTCTCTTGCAGTGGATGTTGAAGTGGCCAATCCACCAGCCAGTAAGGAGAGCATTGATGGTCTTCCAGAGACGCTTGTTCTTGAAGATCACACTGGTAAGAGCAAAGTTTATGTCTAATAAACATGTCAAATGACATGTTGCATATTCAAGTATGTTACCAGTGCACATACAAGATAAAAATACTGTCAGTCACTTTCATTTGATTTCCTATGAAACTTAGTTCTGACAAACTTACCTAATGGAATTTTTAAATTTTTCAAGTGATAGGTTGGAACAAATGTTCTCTAGTCACCTTTTCTACAAAAGCAATGTTTATAAATTCCAAATTGTCATGCATTAAGCAGAAATACATCTGCCAGTTAATTGATCAAATTTTGGTTCTTTAATCTTCTGTATTTACCATTTATGAGTTAATGTGTTGGATTTAAGTTTTATTAAAATTGAACTTTGTGGGATTGATAAATCACATTATTTGTTTTCAGCTATTGGTCAGGAGCAGTGCTGTCCAATCTGTTGCAGTGAGTATATTAAGGATGATATAGCAACAGAGTTACCCTGTCACCATTTCTTTCACAAACCTTGTGTCTCAATTTGGCTACAAAAGGTGAGTTGCAGATTTACTTTTTTAGAATTAAAATTTTAATGGTTTCTTCTACAAGTCAATGAGGATAGGTAGTGTTTTTTAAGCCTGTTATTCTTAGCTACATACTCAAAATATTTTTTAACTTAGTGTTTAAAATTGGCTACCTGTTAATGATTGCAGATTAATGGTAATGTCAAGCTATTTCACCTTACTAAGTGTGAAAGTGTGAGTCACTGAGGCGTATTCATCTCTCTCTGACCTCATGGACTGTAGCCTGCCAGGCGTCTCTGTCCATAGGATTTCCCAGGCAAGAATACCAGAGTGGGTTGCCATTTCCTTCTCCAGGGGATCTTCCTACCCACGGATTGAACCTGGTTCTCCTGCACTGCAGGCAGCTTCTTTACTACCTGAGCCATCAGGGAATCCCTTTAACGTACTAAAGTTTTCTAAAAAACAATATAAGAAAATGACATTAGGATAAAACTAGTTAGATCTTGATTATATCTCTGAAATTTGATGTTTTCAAAAATATCTTAAGCCAGCAAGTCTTTGGGACTACTCACTGTAACATTGTACAGATATTCTGCTAATATGAGATGATATCTCCAAAAATGAGGATAAACAACAAGGTCTTACTGTATAGCACAGGCCACTATAGTCAATATCCTGTGATAAACCATGATGGAAAAGAATATGAGAAAGAATACATATATAACTGAATCATTTTTCACCATACAGTAGAAATTAACAAACATTCTAAATCAACTATACTTCAATAAAATATTTAAAATGTAAAGTAAAAATGTGTATGATATTTAATAACCTACCAAGTACCTCTGATGTGAATTTTTATATACTGTTTTTTAATGTTTACCCAGTAATTTTTAAGTATATTTGAATTACTTTAAAAATTATACTTTAAATCTCAGTGAACTCTATTCTTGCATAAAGGATATTTACATGCAGTTCAGTAGAAGCTCCCAGATCGCTTTCCCAGCTTGATTACTTACAGATACGGCTCTCTGTCTCCTCCATAACCGCTTCCTTTCATCTCCCTTCTCTCACTTCCACCCTCTCCTTCCTCCCTTTTCTTTCCCTTCTTTTGCTTTGGTTTTGCTCCCCTTCTACTGCCACTTCATCTCTGTCAAAATTCTGCTTAATGTCTCTCAAATCCAGTTCACAAGTGTTCATTATTCCTTTATAATATCTAAAGTTTCTGTCTAGGCTTTCAAGGCCTTCTGGGATCTAGTCTGTCCTTCAGATTTACTCCTCTGTACCTTTACTCATGTCTGCCTAGCCTGGTGTGATCATCCCCTTCCTGTAAAAATAGATGTTCTAGGGAGTCCAGCTTAAATTCCACCTTTTCTATTCTTAGCATCCCCTTTCTTTAAACTTCCACAGTAGTATCAGAACCTCAAGAAGGCTCTCGTGTTGTCTGTGCCTGCTGTGTGTCACTCCTAGATGATTCATGTGCATTTTCCCACTTAGTCCTGATAACAACTCTGGAACATCCTGGTGTCCTTACTCTCATTTCCATGCAAGGTTCCACACCTGGAATGTGCTTAGTTGAGACTGGACTCCTCTATTTGACTCTCAGATGTTGCTCTTTTGATTCCATCTCTATGGCAAGTGCACTGTACCTGTTTGCTGAATTAAATTCTTGAATTGTCAATATTACTTATGTTGTACAGTCTTGAATTGTCAGTGATTTTGCCTTAACCCAAAGTTGTACTTTCTTTAGTCTCTCTCCTGTCAGGAAGCAGCATAGTGTGAAGCCTTTCCTCTGGGGTGAAGGTTCCCAAGATACATATCTTTGTTACCTTCAACAGCATGATTTCTTCAACCTGTTTTCTATCAGGGAGATCTCTGGGAAAAAGAAGATTTGTGAGGGGATTGATTATCTGTCACCAGATGGCAGTCTCTGTAATCTGCCATTGGTCCCAAAATCATGTACTCCCAGTCTTAACTGCTTTCCCTGTCCCACCTTCCCTCATTGATTTGTTTTATTTTTCAGAAGGCACCTAACTCTTCTTAACTTTCTGAAAAGGAAATGTATGGCTTATTAAGAAGGGCTGTAGTCCATCTGCTCTGATGTATCTCTACCACACCAGAGTGAGGCTTTACTATGTATGTGGAAGATCCTAGGGGGATGATTTGACCTAATAAATACGTGAATTAACTAGGTCTTTGCTTTCTCTTAATACATCATAGATTCATAATAATTCACTTCAGGGGAGGACATGCCCTGCGACTCCTAGCTCACCCTTGTAGTACCAGTCCAAAGTGGAGAGTATAGTAGATGCTCAGTTAATACTCACTGAAGAAAAGATTAGTGACCTATATAACATACAAAACTGATGCGGAGACATTGTTCCCCTCAAAGAAAGTAAGAGTCTAATTGGGATGAGGGGAAATCCCCTCAGAATTCTGCTTCTCTGTATTTTGTAGGCTGATGTTCATTTTTTTTTTTTTACATTATATGGCTTGTTTAGGATAATGCTGCTGTTCTGATACTTGGTAGCAATTCCCGCCGTTTGTTTGCTGTGAACTTGCTTTTTTCTCCCTTGGTTTTTCTCCCTCCAGTCCGGGACCTGCCCCGTGTGCCGCCGGCACTTCCCGCCTGCTGTGATGGAGACACCTGCAGCTGCTTCCTCTGAGCCTGATCGTGACGCCCCCCCTGCAAACGACAGTGCTGCAGAAGCCCCCTAAACCTTCCCACTGGAATGAGATCGGTCTATCAAAGTAAATCTGCAGATTCCTTCTAAATCTGATGTGCAAATAATTATATATAAATATATTAAAAATGCTATATATAGTCTATGCCATAGTTTAGAAAGAGAATATTAACCTTTCTAAACTTAGGTTTGCAGAAAGTACTAAATGTTTTCAAGCTGAATGTTGAAGTAGTGCATCCATTTTCTTTAGTTTAACATGTTATTAATTGTAAAGTCAAGCTTATCAGTTAATTCTCTCCAGAAGAAATAATCATCTATGTGGCACACATTATTGGTTTTGTCTGGAGTACTGCCACTAAGTGATTATAATTAAGCTTTCCTATTTGCATCAAATGTGAAGATTGTGATCACAACAGTAGGAAAATTTGGTTTCGTTGGAAATAAAAATGAACCCTAAAGCATGCTTTTTCTTTGGTCCCTTTGCTCTTGCTTCATCAAAACCTCTTGGTTCGTAATACTGAGTGGTTTTGTACAAAGGTATCTACTCTCTCAAATTAAGACTTTCTAGAATGCCAAACAAAACTTCTGGCTAGAGCATCACAAAATGTTTATATCTTAATTGTAGTCTTGAAATGGTTAGGTAGAAAATTAATTATTATATTTGAACTGGTGGACGTGCATGAAGTAAAGTTAATAAAGAATATGAACAATCTCCTGGACTTGGTGCTTGGTGCAGTGAGATGAATTAGATGGCCTATGAGATCCTTTCTATATGTCTAAAGTTATACTTGAAGGTCCAGAATACTCATGGCACATTTGTGTAACAGATATTGGATATAGTTAAAGGTAATTTTGACTCTGTAATATTTTGGAAAGTCTGGGAAAAAAAAAAAAAGCATGAAGTGTTTTAAAACACTCATTCTGTTATAGCCCAAAGGAAAATCTGAATCCTTAAAAAAACTAGAAAGTTAATTGTACTATCTTGTATAAAGCATCAAACTGATGAAGTACAGGACAGATTTGACCATACCTTTTTACAGCATGTCTAAACCTTCCTTTGTTATAATTTATTATTCTAAAGTATTGCTGGACAGAGATTATTCGTATTACATTGTCAGCCTTTGTTTCTTTGCACTAATATATTTTGGTAAAACTATTCACCCAGAATGGAAATAGTGTCAAATGAAGCTTGGATGAAAAAGGAATAGATTGTATGATTCCCTAGTAACTGTGTGACCAGAATTGAACGGGTAACACAGCTCTGGTGTTAATTTCCTGTCTATAAAAGAGAAAAGATGCTGACCTCAAATTTATCCTCTGAAAGAGACCTGTTCACAAGCTTTTACAACAAGAGAGGAAATCAGCTTTCCTCACAATGTGTTTTTTTAAAAGGGAAACGTGACCACAGTCATCTCTGTAATTATGTGACCAAACTAAGACTTCACAGCTCTCTGTTTAGGTGGTCCCACCCAGTAGGCAAGTATATATCAACATGGACATGATATTTAACTTACAGATGCTTTAAATACCAAGACTGGACAATGATGATGAGTCTTAGAATGCCACATTTGAGCAAGTAAAATAGTAAAGCACATAGTGAGTGTACATCCATCCAAGTAGTACTTTGATCATTTAGTTTGGACACAAAAAGGAATGGTTTATATGGTTTCCCAAATGCAAAGTTTACGTTTTATTTGTGTAATTTCTCTGAGTATTTATATTCCGTCTCTTTTCTCCATTCTTAAAAATAAATGAATTTTCACTGTTGGCACATTTGAGGCTTAAATATAAGGAACATAAAACTTGCATTCTAATTTTTGCATATCTTGTAAATGTGTCTGGTATTTACAGCAAAATACTGTGTATCCTTTTATGAGTAAAACAAAACTGAACATTGCTTGCATGTAATGTGGTGACTTTGTAATTTAGAGGTTCTTTGGGGCATCTGTGATTTGGAAATGCTTACATTCAGGCCTTAATGTTGCATTAGGTAGCATGTTTTCCTTTTGATGTATATAGTCACTGTTGTATAAACTAATCTTTGCTTGTTTTCTACTCTGATCTTTCCATACCATATTTCATTGATAATCAGTTAGTGTCAAGGGGTCAAATCAGATTAAAGTTAATTCTCATGTGTATATTGTGGAAATTTGTGGTTAGTGTGATTTTTGTTGTTGTTGTTGTTTGTTTCCTTTAAGTAATAATGATCAGTTGTGACACTTACTGGTTAAACTGACATTGTTACAGGTTTCTCTATAATAAGCCACACATTATATTTAGGCAGTATAATGGGACCTTGGTTTTCTTCTAGATAGCAGCTGTCAGAAGAAAATATTTCTTCTTTGCCTATTAAGATTTAGCTATTATCTGCCAGTTGTTAAGAGGTTTTGGTTCCAAATTCAACCAGCAGTGTTGAGAGCTGAACTTAAGATAGCTGTTGTACTTTTTGCTTTCCATCTGTTTCCACCCTTCATTCTTGGCTCCCTGCTATCTATAAACAGCTGCTGTGGAGGAGAAAAGTTCAATAAGAGCTGGCTTAAAAATTCTGTAAAAAAACAAAATTGAGGTTTTAGAATTGTCATTGTAACAAGCTGATATAATCTGAGGCTGACAAGTTAAGGCAACTAAATTTTGAAAAAGTAAAGAATATATGATGGTAAATTAGAAGTATTAGTATTAATTAAAATATTGTTTCTCTTATTTCTCTATTATATGTTAAGTGACTTGACCTAATTTTATTTTTTTTTAAACATTTTCTTCTTTCTTGTAATATGAATGCTGATATTTAAAGGTAAATCTGTGTGGTTTTCTTTTGTGTTTCTTGTTTATCTCTAAGCTAACTTAACTCTTTAAGATTATTTGTGCTCTGGATTTATATATAAGCTGTTAAATATATGTGAACTGTTAAAATGGAATGCAAGCTTTTCAAAAGCCCGGGTCTAAATGTAATGATTGGTTTATTGTTCTACAACCCCAGACCATCATTTTCCGTGTAAATCATAAACAATAAACAGGATATACCCAGTGGTCATTTCTAATATTTAATTGTGTAGTCATATCCCTTCTATAACATAACCTCCTCGAGCATTTAGTGTTAATAGCAAAGAACACAGGCCTTAACAGGAAGTCTGGAATAGGCTCCTGAGCACATGATTTTATAGTCCTTCCACTGGGATCTAAGGAGGAAGAGGCTAAAAGAGAACTCGGCTATACAGAAGTGGTTGATGGCCTTCCAGAGGTTGAGCCATTCAGCACCCCTGCAAGAGTTGGATTTCATTATTACGGAAGTGTCACCCGCACATTCCTGTAAAGAGCACACATGTGAAGCTAGGCAGAAAGGTCTTGTTCCTTCTACATGGCCACCTCTTCATGTCTCCCCTCAGGCTTCATAGTTTTCTCAGATCGTGCATGATACCTATTCTAGACCGGCCGGTGTTGACTATTTCAGTCTCTCATGTATAATGCATTGCTTAGAACTAAACACAGTTCTGTGGTCTGACTAAAGGAGGATCCAGAAGCATTATTGGCATCATTGAGGTGATTCTCATATGACCATTACAACTAGTATATGTTGACAGTATTATCATTACCGTCATTTTTAGGCACATGTATCACATTATTCTTTTTTGCTAAACCTCAAGGTATTTCTGGTAAGCCAGGCTGGCTCCTAATAATTACTTACACAATTTCCTGTTAACCTAATTAAAGGACTACATTCATCCTTACTAAAACTAACTTGTAAAGGTCTGTGTCAACTCTTGATTCTTCTCCCAGCCTGTGTTAGTCCCAATTTTGATGAAGCACATCTTTGGTGTTTAGAGGCTTTCTCCAGGTTACTGATAAATACTGAACAAAACAGGATACAGGCTCTCTTCAGAATGCCACTGTAGACGGCCCTCTAGATTACCTTGACCCACCAATCTGTGCTTTGGGTACAGTTGTTGAAGCAACTACTAGTCGCTTAGATGCTTATGTTTCCTAAAAGGACACTGTAAGAATAAGAAATACTGTCCAGTGTGGTTGACAAGCACTGTGGAAGTAGCCTAATCTTAGTATATTAAATCAGGAAAGCAAATGAAGTTACCTGGAAATGCTTCACTCTTGGTGAAGGCATGCTACCTCCTTCCTAACTGCTCAAATGCCATGTTAACCTTCTCTAGAATTTGATGAGTGACCAATGTCAACCTCATTTTTGTAATTTTGGGAATCTACCTTTTTTCTCTCAAAAATTAATGATATTTGAATTAATGTGACCTTAACAAGTCACTTAATCACTCTGTTTTCTCTATAAGGTAAAGATTCTGAATTAAAAGTTCAGTACTACTGTTTGTGCATGGGTAAAGGTTTCAAAAAAATGTTCTTTGTTGGTGTGCAGAATGAGGGGGAAATACAGTTGCTTTCTATCATTGTTTGATGTTAGCACTGCCTTTTAGGATTGATAACATACTAGCTAAAAATCTTAAAAGCATCTTAATCACTTCTTAGGAGCTAAAAGAGTTCCACATGGGAACTTTATTAAATCAAAAGAAAAATTAATGTCAGTTTTACTAAAAGGCTACATTCCTAAATCTGAGGTTTCAAAGAATTGGACATGACTGAGTGACTGAACTGAACTGAACATGCCTAGATATGGCAATTTATTCCATTTTCTTTTTAATTTATAATCATATGCAGTTCTTTAGTGAATGTTAGAGGGAGGAGGTCTGATGCAGGGAAAAATACTACATCTTAGCCCTTCACTGTCAGAGACATTCAGTAAGCCACCATGATTTCTTTTTCTTTGATTATAAAACAGCAATTCTTCTTCAGATTAGTTGAGAAAAGTGTGTTTTTACATTCTAAGAATAGCTCCAATTTATGAAGTATTAAATATTAAACATTGTTTTAGGCTCTCTGTTTTAGCTAATCTTCATAATGTGTCTGCAGAGTAGTTGTCACAAATTTCACAAATGAAAAAATTGAGTCCTGGTTCTGAAGCAGAAACCCCAGGGTTCTGGGTGATTCATGCCACCTTCCTGGGTAGGAACGGTGTGACTGGTGTGAGTATTTAACCAAGTTGTTTGAAATGATGTCTGAGTTTTTTAAATGGGAGAGGCGGCCTATTTAAAATTCTGAAAAATACTTCGTTAGTTTTTTCTTTTCGTATTACTTTGCTCAGTTGTTACAGAGAGACATTTTTGCCTTAGGTAATGTACTGCTGACCAAAGTTCTGATGTCCTACTTAGTGAAGTTTCTTAGTCACCATTAGCATCTATGAGAATGCCCTCCCTTTGTGTAATCTGGAGGAGTCCTGAAGTTATTCTGCAGAGGCTGTCTCTAGCCTGAAAGGTATGTAGCATCCTCTTGTCTCTTCAGCCAGTGAGACCTCGCTAGTGCAGACATCTGCATACAAGTGACAAGCCCTGCTCTCTTCAGGGCTCTGGAGTCCTTGCCTCAGAAGCCATGGGCATTTGCCCCCACACCTGTAGTCAGTAGGAACAAACATATGACACAGGGTTTACTTTTGATTTTAGTCCTTAGGTGATATTTTAAGTTCTTTACAGGCATATAATCTGTGCCCTAGTTCTCCTGTCTATTTTATTCCTGTTTTCTTGTTAAAAGACCTCAGATGTTACAACTGTTAAAAGGGGCCTCCCTACGTACCATCATGCTGATCGGCCTTGGGTCTCCACAAATAACCTCTCTTGGTCTGGACCAAGGAGCCTTCATTCCCAGTATAGCAGTGCCTTCAGTTTGGAGCCACGGAAGAATGTCAGAGTTTTCATTTTAGTTTAAGTTCACGTTTCAGGCAGGTGAGGATAGACATGGGGACCTTACAAAATCAACCTTGTCTGGAAAGCAGGCGCTCCCTAAATTGGATGAAGAATCACAAGTGAACTGTGATTATGGCCCACATCTACTTGAGTAAATAGCACCTGAAAGAAGATGTTTAAGTTTTTTAGTAAAAATTAGTTGCCTTGTAAAAATAATATATTAGACATAGCCTGACAACTTCCCCGAATCTGTGGAAACAACACTTTCATCAGATCCAACAAATGAACTCTATATATCTTGACCTGCTCTCTTTAGTAAATGCTTACCAGTTGCCTCCTCTAGCACTACTGTGAATAAGATCGCCAGCCTCCTTGGCTGCCTCGAGTGTCTCGTGTTGAGGAGACTCGACTACATATTTTTCCCAAAGCAGCTGAACTCACCGTATGGGAAGGGGTTCATCTTGGTCTGGGGTGTGCCTGGCGCTCAGGGCTTTTCCGTGATTATCCAAGTGAGAGACAACCAAAGCAGGGGAAAGACTAACACATGCTGAGCCCTGCAAGGGGACCAGCTACCAGCAGCTCCCTTCATTCCCCAGTGACTTGTAGCTCTGTCACTGTGTTTATAAGTTGAAGATCTTTCGGGAGCTTATATGCCCGTTGGCCCCCAGAAGGTCATGATGTCTCACAATCCAGGAAGCTGAGAAGAGCTTTTTTCCAGAGATAGATGGGGCTGGCTGTAATGGAAGCAAAGCGTGACAGTGTCTCACCTTTCCCCATGCTGTGTTGTATTACCTTCCCCTCCTCCTCCCTGTGCTCTGGGGCATTTACACATAGGCATCCAGTTTGTTTTCCCCCCGAAAATGCAACAGAAAGCGGGCAGTTCTGAGTCAGCGGCTTCCTGCTGGCTGAGTAACCTCCAGTACATAATACTGCGTAAGTTTTGGTTACGATGCTGGAGGAGCAACAATTGTTATATGTAGACTTAAATCCCCAAAGGCATCGAAAGGTTAAGTAGTGGCAGACAGTCACATGTCTGGTGAGGAAGCAAGTCAGGATTCCAGCCCAGTGCCCATCAGGGCCTTGTTCTGCTTCCTGCACAGGCCAGCAAGCGAACACTCAAGGTGAGCCTAAAGGAAGTAAATTTCAGCTGATGTAAGGGGGGCAAAGTCCCTTAGACTCTGAATAGACTAACTGCAAGTTCAATAACATAACCTAGCATTTGGAGGAAAAAAACTACTCAAGTTGGTAATTATCATTAATAATCACATAGAATAAGCCCAAAGAGACTAAGGAGAGGAGCCTAAACATACTAAATCGATTTATTGTCTTCTACCTGAAATGGTAGGAGGGGCTAAATCACATTTAGAATCAAACCCCATTCCCACCAGACGCTCAGAGCGCTCAAACATACCTTGTGCGCACCAGGACCCAGAGACCCCACAGAGACTGACAGAACTGGGTTTGGGTGTCTCCCAAGGAGCGGGTCTGCAGTGGACTGGGGATGGCATAAGCCCTCTTGGAGGAGGTCACCATTAACCCCACCATAGAGCTGCCAGAACTTACACAGGAGTGCGGAAGCAGATTCTTGACACAAACAGAACCTTGTGCACCAGGACCCAGGAGAAAGGAGCAGTGGCCCCACAGGAGACTGACCCAGACTTGCCTGGAGTATCTAGGAGTCTCCGGCAGAGGCGAGGGTCAGCAGTAGCCTGCTGCAGGGCTGGGACCTTTTGAAGGAGGTCGCCATTATCTTCATTACCTCCACCACAGTTTGGCTTCAGGTCAAATAGCAGGGAGGGAACATAGCCCTGCCCAGCAACAGAAAACCGGATTAAAGATTTTTTTTATATTTATTTTTTTTTATTTCTAGTGAATTTTGTCATACATTGAAATGAAACAGCCATTGGTTTACATGTGTTCCCCATCCCGATCCCCCCTCCCACCTCCCTCTCCACCCGATCCCTCTAGGTCTTCCCAGTGCACCAGGTCCGAGCACTTGTCTCATGCATCCAACATGGGCTGGTGATCTGTTTCACCCTAGATAATATACATGTTTCAATGCTGTTCTCTTGAACCATCCCACCCTCGCCTTCTCCCACAGAGTCTAAAAGACTGTTCTATAAATCTGTCTTTTTTTTTTCTGTTCTACATATAGGGTTATCATTAACATCTTTCTAAATTCCATATATATGTGTTAGTATATTGTAATGGTCTTTATCTTTCTGGCTTACTGCACTCTGTATAATGGGCTCCAGTTTCATCCATCTCATTAGAATTGATTCAAATGAATTCTTTTTAATGGCTGAGTAATATTCCATGGTGTATATGTACCACAGCTTCCTTATCCATTCATCTGCTGATGGGCATCTAGGTTGCTTCCATGTCCTGGCTATGATAAACAGTGCTGCGATGAACATTGGGGTGCACGTGTCTCTTTCAGATCTGGTTTCCTTGGTGTGTATGCCCAGAAGTGGGATTGCTGGGTCATATGGCAGTTCTATTTCCAGTTTTTTAAGAAATCTCCACACTGTTTTCCATAGTGGCTGTACTAGTTTGCATTCCCACCAACAGTGTAAGAGGGTTCCCTTTTCTCCACACTCTCTCCAACATTTATTGCTTGTAGACTTTTGGATAGCAGCCATCCTGACTGGCATGTAATGGTACCTCATTGTGGTTTTGATTTGCATTTCTCTGATAATGAGTGATGTTGAGCATCTTTTCATGTGTTTCTTAGCCATCTGTATGTCTTCCTTGGAGAAGTGTCTGTTTAGTTCTTTGGCCCATTTTTTGATTGGATCATTTATTTTTCTGGAGTTGAGCTGAAGGAGTTGCTTGTATATTTTTGAGATTAATCCTTTTTCTGTTGCTTCATTTGCTATTATTTTCTCCCAATCTGAGGGCTGTCTTTTCACCTTGCTTATAGTTTCCTTTGCTGTGCAAAAGCTTTTAAGTTTCATTAAGTCCCATTTGTTTATTTTTGCTTTTGTTTCTAATATTCTGGGATGTGGGTCATAGAGGATCCTGCTGTGATTTATGTCAGAGAGTGTTTTGCCTATGTTCTCCTTATGTCCAAACTCATTCTATGAGGCCACCATCACCCTAATTCCAAAACCAGACAAAGATGCCACAAAAAAAAAAAAAACTACAGGCCAATATCACTGATGAACATAGATGCAAAAATCCTTAACAAAATTCTAGCAAACATAATCCAACAGCATATTAAAAAAATCATACACCATGACCAAGTGGGCTTTATCCTGGGAATGCAAGGATTCTTTAATATCCACAAATCAATCAATGTGATACACCACATTAACAAATTGAAAAATAAAAGCCATATGATTATCTCAATAGATGCAGAAAAAGCCTTTGACAAAATTCAACATCCGTTTATGATTAAAACTCTCCAGGAAGCAGGAATATAAGGAACATACCTCAACATAATAAAAGCTATATATGACAAACCCACAGCAAGCATTACCCTCAATGGCGAAAAATTGAAAGCATTTCCCCTAAAATCAGGAACAAGACAAGGGTGCCCACTCTCACCACTTCTATTCAACATAGTTTTGGAAGTGTTGGCCACAGTAATCAGGGCAGAAAAAGAAGTAAAAGGAATCCAGATAGGAAAATAAGAAGTGAAACTCTCACTGTTTGCAGATGACATGATCCTCTACATAGAAAACCCTAAAGACTCTACCAGAAAATTACTAGAGCTAATCAATGAATATAGTAAAGTTGCAGGATATAAAATTAATACACAGAAATCTCTTACATTCTTATACACTAACAATGAGAAAACAGAAAGAGAAATTAAGGAAACAATACCATTCACCATTGCAACAAAAAGAATAAAATACTTAGGAATATATCTACCTAAAGAAACAAAAGACTTATACATAGAAAACTATAAATCACTGATAAAAGAAATCAAAGAGGACACAAACTGATGGAGAAATATACCGTGTTCATGGATTGGAAGAATCAACATTGTCAGAATGGCCATACTTCCCAAAGCAATCTACAGATTCAATGCAATCCCTATCAAGTTATCAACGGTATTTTTCACAGAACTAGAACAAATAATTTCACAATTTGTATGGAAATACAAAAAACTTCGAATAGCCAAAGTAATCTTGAGAAAGAAGAATGGAACTGAAGGAATCAACCTGCCTGACTTCAGACTATACTACAAAGCCACCGTCATCAAGACAGTATGGTATTGGCACAAAGACAGATATATAGATCAATGGAACAGAATAGAAAGCCCAGAGATAAATCCATGAACCTATGGTCACCTTATCTTCGACAAAGGAGGCAAGAATATACAATGGAAAAAAGAGAGCCTCTTTAACAAGTGGTGCTGGGAAAATTGGTCAACCACTTGTAAAAGAATGAAACTAGAACACTTTCTAACACCATACACAAAAATAAACTCAAAATGGATTAAAGATCTAAATGTAAGACCAGAAACTATAAAACTCCTAGAGGATTAAAGATTTACTGAGCATGGCCCTGCCCATAAGAACAAGACCCAGTTTCCCTCTCAGTCAGTCTCTCCCCTCAGGAAGCTACCATAAGCCCCTTATCCTTCTCCATCAGAGGGTAGACAGAATAAAAACCACAATCACAGAAAACTAACCAATCTGATCACACGGACCACAGCCTTGTCTAACTCAATGAAACTAGGAGCCACGCCATGTAGGGCCACCCAAGATGGACGGGTGATGATGGAGAGTTCTGACAAAACGTGATCCACTAGGAAAGGGAATGGCAAACCACCTCAGTGTTCTTGCCTTGAGAACCCCATAAATGGTATGGCAAGGCAAAAAGGACCATGAATGATGAACTCCCCAGGTCAGTAGCTGCCCAACATGCTACTGGAGATCAGTGGAGAAATAACTCCTGGAAGAATGAAAAGACAGAGCCAAGGCAAAAACAACACCCAGTTGTGGATGTGACATAATGGAAGCAGGGTCCAATGCTGTAAAGAGCAATATTGCATAGGAACCTGGAATGTTAGGTCCATGAACCAAGGTAAATTGCAAGTGGTCAAACAGGAGATGGCAGGAGTGAACGTCGACATTTTAGGAATCAATGAGGAAAATGGACTGGAATGGATGAATTTAACTCAGATGACCATTATATCTACTACTGTAGGCAGGAATCCCTTAGAAGAAATGGAGTAGCCATCATAGTCAACAAGAGAGTCCAAAATGCAGTACTTGGATGAAATCTCAAAAACAACAGAATGATCTCTGTTTGTTTCCAAGGCAAACCATTCAATATCACAGTAATCCAAGTCTATGCCCCAACCAGTAATGCTGAAGAAGCTGAAGTTGAATGGTTCTATGAAGACCTACGAGACCTTTTAGTACTAACACCCAAAGAAGATGTCCTTTTCATTATAGGGGACTGGAATGCAAAAGTAGAAAGTCAAGAAACACCTGGAGTAATAGGAAAATTTGGCCTTGGAGTACAGAATGAAGCAGGGCAAAGGCTAATAAGAGTTTTGCCAAGAGAACACACTAGTCATAGCAAACATTCTCTTCCAACAACACAAGAGAAGACTCTATACATGGACATCACCCGATGGCCAACACCAAAATCAGGTTGATTATATTCTTTGCAGCCAACGATGGAGAAGCTATAGAGTCAACAAAAACAAGACCGGGAGCTGACTGTGGCTGAGATCATAAACTCCTTCTTGACAAATTCAGACTTAAATTGAAGAAAGTAGGGAAAACCGCTAGACCATTCAGGTATGACCTAAATCAAATCCCTTATGATTATACAGTGGAAGTGAGAAATAGATTCAAGGGATTAGATCTCAGAGACAGAGTACCCGAAGAACTATGGACAGAGGTTTGTGACATTGTACAGGAGGCAGGGATCAAGACCATCCCTAAGAAAAAGAAATGCAAAAAGGCAAAATGGTTGTCTGAGGAGGACTCACAAATAGTTATGAAAAGAAGAGAAGCAAAAGGCAAAGGAGAAAAGGAAAGATAAACCCATTTGAATGCAGAGTTCCAAACAATAGCAAGGAGAGATAAGAAAGCCTCTCCAAGTAGCCAGTGCAGAAAAACAGGGGAAGACAATAAAATGGGAAAGACTAGAGATCTCTTCAAGAAAATTAGAGATACCAAGGGAACATTTCATGCAAAGATGGGCTCAATAAAGGACAGAAATGGTATGAACCTAACAGAAGCAGAAGATATTAAGAAAAGGGCAAGAATACACAGCTATACAAAAAAGATCTTCACGACCCAGATAATCACAATGGTATGATCACTCACCTAGAGCCAGACATACAGGAATGCGAAGTCAAGTGGGCCTTAGGAAGCATCACTATGAACAAAGCTGGTGGAGATGATGGAATTCCAGTTGAACTATTTCAAATCCTAAAAGATGATGCTGTGAAAGCACTACACTCAGTTCAGTTCAGTCGCTCAGTAGTGTCCAACTCTTTGCAACCCTGTGAACTGCAGCATGCCAGGCCTCCCTGTCCATCATCAATTCCCAGAGTTTACTCAAACTCAGGTCCATTGAGTCGGTGATGCCATCCAACCATCTCGTCCTCTGTCATCCCCTTCTCCTCCTGCCCTCAATCTTTCCCAGCATCAATATGCCAGCAAATTTAGAAAACTACGCAATGGCCACAAGACTGGAAAAGGTCAGTTTTCATTCCAATCCCAAAGAAAGGCAATGCCAAAGAATATTCTAACTACCACACAATTGCATTCATCTCACATGCTAGCAAAGTAATGCTCAAAATTCTCCAAGCCAGGCTTCAGCAATATGTGAACCATGAACTTCCAGATGTTCAACCTGGTTTTAGGAAAGGCAGGGGAACCACAGATCAAATTGCCAACATCTGCTGGATCATCGAAAAAGCAAGAGAGTTTCATAAAAACATCTATTTCTGCTTTATTGACTATGCCAAAGCCTTTGACTGTGTGGATCACAATAAACTGTGGAAAATTCTGAAAGAGATGGGAATAGCAGACCATCTGACCTTCCTCTTAAGAAACCTATATGCAGGTCAGGAAGCAGCAGTTAGGACTGGACATGGAACAACAAACTGGTTCCAAATAGGAAAAGGAGTACGTCAAGGCTGTATATTGTCAGCCTGCTTATTTAACTTACAGGCAGAGTACATCATGAGAAACACTGGGCTGGAAGAAGCACAAGCTGTAATCAAGATTGCCTGGAGAAATATCAGTAACCTCAGATATGCAGATAATACCACCCTTATGGGAGAAAGTGAAGAACTAAAGAACCTCTTGATGAAAGTGAAAGAGGAAAGTGAAAAAGTTGGCTTTAAAGCTCAGCATTCAGAAAACTAAGATCATGGCATCCGGTCCCATCACTTCATGGCAAATAGATGGGGAAACAGTGGCTGACTTTACTTTGGGGGACTCCAAAATCACTGCAGATGGTGATTGCAGCCATGAGTTTGGGTGAACTCCGGGAGTTGGTGATGGACGGGGAGGCCTCGCATGCTGTGGTTCATGGGGTCGCAAAGAGTCGGACACGACTGAGCTACTGAACTGAACTGAAAATCACTGCAGATGGTGACTGCAGTCATGAAATTAAAAGACGCTCTTCTTGGAAGAAAAGTTATGACCAACCTAGTCAGCATATTAAAAAGCAGAGACATTACTTTGCCATCAATTTTCCGTCTAGTCAAGGCTATGGTTTTTCCAGTGGTCATGTATGGATGTCAGAGTTGGACCACAAAGAAACCTGACTGTAGAAGAATTGATGCTTTTGAACTGTGGTGTTGGAGAAGACTCTTGAGAGTCCCTTGGACTGCAAGGAGATCCAACCAGTCCATCCTGAAGGAGATCAGGCCCAGGTGTTCATTGGAAGGACTGACACTGAAGCTGAAACTCCAATACTGTGGCTGCCTCATACGAAGAGTTGGCTCTTTTGAAAAGACCCTGATGCTGTGAAAGATTGAAGGTGGGAGGAGAAGGGGACGACAGAGGATGAGATGGTTGGATGGCATCCCTGACTCAATGGACATGAGTTTGAGTAAAGTCTGGGAGTTGATGATGGACAGGGAGGCCTGGCGTGGTGCAGTCCATGGGGTTGCAGAGTCAGACATGACTGAGCGACTGAACTAAACTGAGGTAAACTGAACCGGAAGGATCTCAGCAGATGTAGACGTTTATGTATGTTTCCAATCCACTGCAGACAGAATTGTGCCTCCACTGTTCTCTTGTCATTCTCTGTGGTTCCCCGCAGTGCCACTGGCCGGTATCCAACTCTCTGAGTAAGCAAGAGCAACACTGTGGCCAAAGGAAGCCTGCTGTTTGCACACTAACCAGGCCAGGGTGGGAAGTGGGCTGTGAGTGAATGGGGCTGCATGTCAGGCTTCTGCTGTCCCTCGCCCTGAACGCACCATCTCCTATCCTAACTAGTCTCTGTGCCGGGTAGCCATCCCCTCGGCTAATGAATACCCACGGCCTCATTGTCTAGAGAAACAGGAGGCTGGGAGAGCATTGCCCAAGCGACTTGGCAGGAGGTGCCTTGCCTATCCATAGACTGCTTTGTATTTGGATCAATTAAAAATGAACAATTAAATTACAAATATATTACCTCACCTAAGGAGGAGGCCGTGGCTTGGCCATGATCATACAAGCAAAATGCTGGAGCTAAGACTTGGAGGAGGTTTTCTGACCATGCCCAAGACTCTGCTTCTGCTTTCTTGCCCAGAGTCATCCTCCGGTGAGTCAGGGCAACAGCAAGCATAGATCAGATATAGGTTGTATTTGCCTTTAAACGTGCTTCGTGCCCAGGTCCTCAGGTGCCTGCAGGCCTAGTAGGGAAATAATGACAGGTAAGCAGATCAAGATTTTGCTTATGAATTTCTATGTTTATTCTTCCACTCTGGGCCCGTTTTGAGTTATGAAAGGCTTGGGGTGAAGAGGTAGAACAAAGTGGCAGAGAAAGAAGCTAGGATGAGACAGGATGGAAAAGCAGCGTCATTGGTTCTAGAACCTGAGGAATTTCTCAGTAGGTGTGTGGTGCTCTTGCCGCACAAACGCTGAACTTCTGAAGAGCTCTAAAATACACGTCATGGGTGTCAGAAGACATTTTAATAACCTTTCAAAAGGTAGCTGAAAAATAAAGGACATATAGCATGTACATGCTGTATGCCTGTTACCCATCTGCAGTGGACTCTATAGCTGTGCATTTTACCACGCTGGGAGAAGAATGCTCATATGCATGTCTTTGTGTAACAGTGACCCTGTTCCTCAGACAGGGCCGCGGCCCTAGGGCAGTTGTTCTGGCTTTGACCTCCCCCACCGGCCTCATTCTCAGAGGCTGTCCTGACCCCGCGGGGGTCTCCTGCCGTCGAGGGTCACAAACAGGCCTTGCCTGACTTGACCTTGAGGCTGGGGGGCGGGGGGGCAGAATCCAGGCTCCGGGGGACAGGGCGGGAAGGCCCCTCCGCCCTCGGTGTGGGGCCCGCCCCCGGCGTGCACAGGCAGCGCAGCGCTGTGTGCGCCCCCTTCCCCGGCGGCTTCCAGACCCTGCTGCTGGGTGCTCTGCCTCCTGTCCACAAAAGCTCAGCCGCTCTGGTTCAGGGAGACACTCTGCAATTAGTGTCCTAAAGGAGCTCGTTTCTCCTCCCCTGGTTGAACTTCCTCTGCAGAAAATTCTACTTCTCACCTTGGGCCCGTTTTCCCCCACGGTTCCTCCCTGGAAACTGGGGAAAGCCTCCTGGGAAACTTTCTCCAGCTCCAGGCAGAAGATGAGGAGTACTTCATTTCTTCCAGACTAGAGCTTCGCCTGCCTTTGCATTTCCAAGAGCTTGCTTTTTACAACAGGCCCTTTATGAAGATGAAAAGTACAGGGTGAAATTTCTGAGCTTTTTAAGGATAATGCTGATTAGTCATCCCTGGGAGATGGTGATTGCTTCGTGGTCCTGAGGATGGGAACCTGCTAGGTTTAAAAAAAAAAAAAAATCACATTTGAAGGGAACGTTTTGTCTTGTAAATTGAGTAATGGCCTTCTCTAGTAATCTGTTAACAGTAAGAGATGATGTTCCCAAAAGTGAGGATAAGCTTCACTGCACCCAAGGAGAGCATCTTTTTCTTTTCAAAGGGAAATACAAACTTAAGGTTGTTTTGTGCAGACTTTCTTGAGCCTGGGAATAGGGAAGCTGACACAATACCTACACACTTGATACAAGGGAAGAAAAGTACCCCTCCATCCTGGTGACTGCAGAAATAAGAGGCACCGGCCATTTCTCTCCATCTCTACCCCCTCCCCTCCTCTCCTCCCTGCCTTCACTTCTCTCCTTCGTCAGCCTGACGGGCTTAGTTTAAACCCAGACCCCTTACGACCAACCTAGACAGCATATTAAAAGCAGAGACATTACTTTGCCAACAAAGGTCCATCTAGTCAAGGCTATGGTTTTTCCAGTAGTCATGTATGCATGTGAGAGTTGGACTATAAAGAAAGCTGAGCACCGAAGAATCGATGCTTTTGAACTGTGGTATTGGAGAAGACTCTTGAGAGTCCCTTGGACTGCAAGGAGATCCAACCAGTCCATCCTAAAGGAAATGATTCCTGAGTGTTCATTGGAAGGACTGCTGCTGAAGCTGAAACTCCAATACTTTGGCCACCTCATGCAAAGAGTTGACTCATTGGAAAAGATCCTGATGCTAGGAAGGATTGAGGGCAGGAGGACATTGGATGAGATGGCTGGATGGCATCACCGACGCTATGGACATGAGTTTGAGTGAACTCCGGGAGTTGGTGATGGACAGGGAGGCCTGACATGCTGTGATTCATGGAGTCGCAAAGAGTCGGACATGACTGAGCGACTGAACTGACTGACTGACTGATGCATTTATCAGCTGTGAGACAGGCGGTTTGCCAGACCCCATGCCTCATCTGTACCGCGGGGCTGCGTCCTCATCTCTTACCACCCTGACGGTGCCCATGGAGATGCGAGGCTCGACGGGCGGACCCTGGACCCAGCGTGTGCCCTCAGGGGCATCCTCAGCTTTTAGCGCCCGAGACGGGCCCCTCTGCCTCGGCGTTCCTTCCCAGGTCACCCCCCAGGGCCTGGGGCCGGCTGGACAGGGGGACCCTCTGGGTGGGGTCAGTGTGCACACTGGACACGGCGTGTGCCCTCGGGTGCATCCTCGGCTTTATCGCCCTGCCCGTGGGCCAGCGGAGACGCGCCAAGATCCCGGCCCTCACGTCTCTGGGTCGTTCTGTGGCCCCACGCCTGGCTCTGGTTCCAGGAGGATGGCTTGACCGTGAGTCTCTCCCGCTAAGGGGCCGTCGCCGGGGTGGCCTGCTGTCTTTTCTGAGGACCCCGACACCGCGCCCCTCCGCACCCGCAGGCCCTTTGCATCCACGTCCTCTCCTGCCTCGGGTCATGGTAACACAGCCTCTCACAGGCTGGTCTTAAACCATGCTGGATGGGGGATCAGAGTTTCTTGTACCAAAGGAGCTGCTTCCTCCGTCCACCAACATCCCTTCTCCCTGATGACGGTGTGTGGAAGGCAGAGGTGTGGTCCCTATGGAAAGAGATCAGTTCTAGGAATGAAGTGATTGCAGCCTCAGGAGTGTAGAGAGGATGCCAGTTGGAAGATGCGCTGTTCTGTTTATGCCATAAAATTCAGAACAGTACATTTCACGTATCTAGAGGATGAATTTTTGTTCACATTTTCCTGCCTACTCTGGATGGGACCTGCAGATGTGATCGTTATCTGTGAAGCACAGTAGCAACCTTTGATGGAGCCATTGGAAGCTGGTATCCACAGTCCAGCAGCATCAGGAGTAATGATGTAGCCAGCATTAAGTAAATAGAAGGAGGAACCTGCAGAGGCAAGAAGACCCATGTTGTATCAATGCAAACAGGTTCTGATAGCTTTGGCATCATGAGTTATGCTATTGCTAACATTTCTTCATGGTAGGAAATATGAAATTAGCCAGGAACATTGCATATGATAATAAAGAACATGAATAAATGGTTCCTGGATCTGGACAGGGAGAAATCGTTCCTGCATAGTATGAAAAACCTTCACATGTGCTTTTGGATCATAAACAAATATGTAAGTACACCTTTTCTCATTATTGGTGCTAAATCATGATTGATGAATCACAATACCTCACATGGGCCCTTGAGTTTTATAATGTATTTTTAATCAGTTATTTATATAGACAAGGGCCCAACAAAGGTATTTTTCAGAGACTTGCATGCCTTAGGAAATGCCTTGGAGAAAAGCTTTTGCTCAAAGAATGAAGCCATTCTCCCATCTTACCTTTATTAGTAATAAAGGTGCTTTTTTGACCACTATCTGCCACCCTTTGGTCTTATTCCTCAGTTTCTTTAGAATCTGATCAGGGAAGATGGGTGCTATTTATTCAGACACTTTCAAAGTCCCAAATAGTAAGCATTCTAGGTTAGTTCTTGGATTCTCTGATGGCTAAGCAGTAAAGAATCTGCCTGCCAATGCAGGAGATGCAGGTTCAACCCCTGGGTCGGGAAGATCCCCTGGAGGAGGGCACAGCAACCCACTCCAGTATTCTTGCCTGGGAAATCCCATGGACAGAGGAGCCTGGCGGGCTACAGTCCCTTGCGAGTTCAACTCGCAAAGAGTTGAACACACAGAGTGACTAAAAACAACAAATGTTAAATATTATCATTTTATAAGCTTTCAGGTTACATTTTTTTTTTTTTTACTGTTGAGGTATAATTGACATGTTAGTTTCAAGTATACAAGATAAGGACTCACTATTAGTATATATTGCAAAGTGATCACCACTGTAAGTCTAGCTAACATCCATCAATCATACATAGTTACAAATTTTATTCCTTATGAGGAGAACTGTTAAGGTTTGTAAATATTTTCTCCCATTCAGTACACTGTCTTTTCATTTTGTTGATGATTTCCTTTGTGCAGAGGATTTGGGATTTGATGTAATCCCACTTGTCTATTTCTGCTTTTGGAGTCAGATCCAAAGAAATCATGGCTAAAACTGAGTCAAGGAGCTTACCACTTTTGTTTCTTCTAAGAGTTTTATGGTTTCAGTTCTTACACTCAAGTCTTTAAATCCATTTTGAGTTAATTTTTGTGTATAGTGAAGGTGGCGCTAGTGGTAAAGAACCCGCTGCCAATGCAGGTGAAGTAAGAGACATGGATTCAATCCCTGGGTTGGAAAGATCCCCTGGAGAAGGGAACGGCAACCCACTCCAGTATTCTTGCCTGGAGAATCCCACAGACAGAGGAGCTTGGCAGGCTATAGCCCACGGGGTCACAGAGTCAGACATGACTTAGCACACACACATACATGCTTTTGAACTGTGGTGTTGGAGAAGACTCTTGAGAGTCCCTTGGACTGCAAGGAGATCCAGCCAGTCCATCCTAGAGAAGATCAGTCCTGGGTGTTCATTGGAAGGACTGATGCTGAAGCTGAAACTCCAATACTTTGGCCACCTCATGTGAAGAGTTGACTCATTGGAAAAGACCCTGATGCTGGGAAAGATTGAAGGTGGGAAGAGAAGGGGATGACAGAGGATGAGATGGTTGGATGGCATCACTGATTCAATGGACATGGGTTTGGATGGACTCTGGGAGTTGGTGATGGACATGGTGGCCTGGCGTGCTACAGTTCATGGGGTCGCAGAGTCAGACACGACTGAAGTGACTTAGCACGCACACATACATAGTGTCAGCTGATGGTCCAGTTTCATCCTTTTGTATGTGGCTGTCCTGTGTTCCCAACACCATTTATTGAAGAGACCGTCCTTTCCCAACTGTATCTGTTGGACTCTTTTATCGTAGATTTATTGACCATATATGCATGGTTTTGTTTCTGGGCTCTATTCTGTTCCATCGACCTATTTATGTGCTTGTATGCCTACCAGACACAGTTTTTATTTTATTTTATGTTTATCATGGCTGTGCTGGGCCTCTGCTGCTGCGTGCAGGTTTTTCTCTCCTGCGGTTTTTCTCTCTCTAGCTGCTGTGCGTGAGCTCCTCACTGGGGGGCGGCTCAGGTTGTGGAGTGCGGGCTCTAGGGCTCCGGGTCTTCAGGAGCTGCACATCCAGGCTCCGCAGCACAGGCTGAGGAGTTGGGCTGCACACGCTTAGTTGCTCCGCAGCAGGTGGGGTCTTCCCGAACCTGGGACTGAACCCGCGTCTCCTGCACGGGCAGGCGGACTCTTTACCACTGGGCCTCCAGGGACGCCCCAAATACTATTTTGATTGCTACAGCTTTGTAATATGGTTTGAAATTAGGGAGCATATGCTGCCTCCTTCACTTTCCTTAAGATTATTACAGCTATTCAGGTTCTTTTGTGGTTCCATACAGATTTTAGTATTGCTTGTTCTATTTCTATGAGAAGTGTCATTGGGATTTACTCACAGAGCTTACTGTTGGGTCTCTAGATTTCTTTGAGTAGTATGGACATTTAACACTGTTAATTCTTATGAGCATAGATGTCTTTTCATTTATTTGTGTCTTTTTCAAATGTTTTCATCAATGTCATACTTTTTAGTGTACAGACCTCTCACCTCCTTGGTTAAATTTATTTCTAGGCATTTTATTCTTTTTGATGCAATTCTAGATGGGATTATTTCCTCCATTTTTTTTCTGATAGTTTATTATTAGATTATAGAACCACAGCAGATTTTTGTATATTGATTTTCTATCCTCCAACTGTACTATATTCATTGATTAGTTCAGGCAGTTTTTTTGGTCTAATAGGATTTTCTATATATAGAAGTCTAATAAGGTTTTCTATATATATTATCATGTAATCTACCAATAATGACAGTTTTAATTTTTCCTTTCTGATTTGGATGGCTTTATTTATTTATTTATTTTTGCCTAAATGCTCTGACTAGGACTTTCAGTACTATGGTGAATAAAAGTGGCAAGAAGGGGCATCCTTGTCTTATTTCAGATCTTAGAGGAAAAGCTTGTGGGTTTTCAATGTTGACTATGATGTTAGCTATGGACTTGTCATTTATGGCCTTTATTATGTTGACATACATTCCTTCTATAGCCACTTTGTTGAGACTTTTTATCATAAGTCGATACTGAACTTTGTCACATGCTTTTTCTGCATGTACTGAGATAATAATATGGGTGTTTGTACTTCATTGTGTTAATATGGTTTATCATGTTGATTGATTGATCAATGTTACATCATTCTTCTATCCCTGGAATAAATATCATTTGATCATGGTGTATGACTCTTTTAGTGAACTGTTGAATTTAATTTGTTAATATTTTATTGAAGATATTTTAATCTATGTTCATTAGTGATACTGGCGATAATTTTCTCTTTCATGTTCTTTTCTGGTTTTGATATCAGGCTAATGCTGGCATTATCAAATGAGTTTGAAAGTGTTTTCTTTTTTGTTGTTGTTTGTTTCTTGAAAGAATTTGAGAAGGATTGGTATTCATTCTGTGAATATTTGGTAGAAGTCTCCAGTGAAGCCATCAGGCTCTGGACTTTGGTTTATTGGATGGTTTTCAATTATCAATTCAATTTTGTTGCTAGTAATTATTTTGTTTGTCACCAAAAGATGAACTTCCCAGGTGGGTACGTGCCCAATATGCTACTGAAGAAGAATGAAGAAACAGCTACAGAAAGAATGAAGAGGCTGAGCCAAAACGAAACCAATGCCCAGTTGTGGATGTGACTGGTGATGGAAGTACAGTCTGATGCTGTAAAGAACAACAGTGCATAAGAACCTGGAATGTTAGATCCATGAATCAAGGTGAATTGCAAGTGGTCAAACAGGAAATGGCAAGAGTGACCATGGACGTTTTGGGAATCAGTAAACTAAGATGGACTGGAATGGGTGAATTTAACTCAGATGACCATTATATATACTACTGTGCACAAGATTCCCTTAGAAGAAATGGAGTGGCCATCATGGTCAACAAAAGAGTCCAAAATGCAGTACTTAGATGCAATCTCAAAAGCAACAGAATGATCTCTGTTTGTTTCCAAGGCAAACCATTCAATATCACAGTAATCCAAGTCTATGCCCCAACCAGCAATGCTGAAGAAGCTGAAGTTGAATGGTTCTATGAAGACCTACAAGACTGTCTAGAACTAACACCCAAAAAAGATGTCCTTCTCATAATAGGGGACTGGAATGCAAAAGTAGAAAGTCAAGAAATACCTGTAATAACAGGAAAATTTGGCCTTGGAGTACAGAATGAAGCAGAGCAAAGGCTAATGGAGTTTTGCCAAGAGAATGTATTGGTCATAGCAAACACCCTCTTCCAACAACACAAGAGAAGCCTCTATACATGGACATCACCAGATGGTCAATACTGAAATCAGATTCTTTGCAGTCAAAGATGGAGAAGCTCTATACAGTCAGCAATAACAGGACTGTATAACAATAATAGGAGCTGACTATGAGTTCAGATCATGAACTCCTTATTACCAAATTCAGACTTAAATTGAAGAAAGTAGGGGAAAACCATGAGACCATTCAGGTATAACTTAAATCAAATCCCTTATGATTATACAGTAGAAGTAACAAATAGATTCAAGGGATTAGATCTGATACAGTGCCTAAAGGACTATGGATGGAGGTGCACAACACTGAACTGGAGGCAGTGATCAAAACCATCCCAGGAATAAGAAATGCAAAAAGTCAAAATGCTTGGCTTAGGAGGCCTTACAAATAGCTGAGAAAAGAAGAGAAGTTGAAAAGTAAAGGAGAAGAGGAAAAATATACCCATCTGAGTGCAGAGTTACCAAGCACAACAAGGAGAGATAAGAAAGCGTTCCTCAGTGATCAATGCAAAGAAATAGAGGAAAACAGTAGAACTGGAAAGGCTGGAGATCTCTTCAAGAGAATTAGAGATACCAAGGGAACATTTCACTCAAAAATGGGCACAATAAAGGACATAAAGGCTATGAACCTAACTGAAGCAGAATATAATAATAAGAGGTGGCAAGAATACACAGAAGAACTGTACAAAAAAGGGCCTAATGACCCAGGTAACCACGATGGTGTGATCACTCACCTAGAGCCAGACATGCTGGAGTGTGAAGTCAAGTGGGCCTTAGGAAGCATCACTAGTAACAAAGCTAGTGGAGGTGATAGAATTCCAGCTAAACTATTTCAAGTCCCAAAAGATGATGCTGTGAAAGTGCTGCACTCAATATGCCAGCAAATCTGGAAAACTCAGCTGTAGCCACAGGACTGGAAAAGGTCAGTTTTCATTCCAATCCCAAAGAAAGGCAATGCCAAAGAATGTTCAAACTACTGCACAATTGCACTCATCTCATACACTAGCAAAATAATGCTCAAAATTCTCCAAGTCAGGCTTCAACAATTTGTGAACCAATAACTTCCAGATGTTCAAGCTGGATTTAGAAAAGGCAGAGGAACTAGAGATTAAATTGTCAGCATGCACTGGATCATAGAACAAGCAAGGAAATTCCAGAAAGCATCTGTTTCTGCTTCATTGACTTCGCTAAAGCCTTTGACTGTGTGGATCACAATAAACTGTGGAAAATTCTTCAACAGATGGGAGTACCAGACCGCCTAACCTGCCTCCTGAGAAATCTGTATGTAGGTCAGGAAGCAACAGTTAGAACCAGACTTGAAACATCAGACTGGTTCCAAATTGGGAAAGGAGTACATCAACGTTGTATATTGTCACCCTGCTCATTTAACTTATATGCAGAGTATATCATGAGAAGCTCTGGGCTGGATGAAGCACAAGCTGGAATCAAGATTGCAGGGAGAAATATCAATAACCTCAGATATGCAGATGACACCACCCTTATGGCAGAAAGTGAAGAGTAACTTAAGACCTCCTTGAAGAAGGTGAAAGAGGAGAGTGAAAATTCTGTTTTAAAATTCAGCATTCAAAACACTAAGATCATGGTACCTGATTCCATCACATCATGGCAAATAGATGAAGAAACAATAGAAACAGTGAGAGACTTTATTTTCTTGGGCTCCAAAAATCACTGCAGATGGTGACTGCAGCCATGAAATTAAAAGATTCTTGCTCCTTGGAAGAAAAGTTATGACCAACCTGGACAGTATATTAAAAAGCAGAGACATTACTTTGCCAACACAGGTCTGTCTAGTCAAAGCTATGGTTTTCCCAGTGATCATGTATGGATGTGAGAATTGGACAGTGAAGAGAGCTGAGTGCTGAAGAACTGATGCTTTTGAACTGTGGTGTTGGAGAAGACTCTTGAGAGTCCCTTGGACTGCAAGGAGATCCAACCAGTCCATCCCAAAGGAGATCAGTCCTTGGTGTTCATTGGAAGGACTGATGCTGAAGCTGAAACTCCAATACTTTGCCACCCCCGCCCCATGCGAAGAGCTGACTCATTGGAAAAGACCCTGATGCTGGGAGGGACTGGAGGCAGGAGAAGGGCATGACAGAGGATGAGATGGCTGGATTGCATCACCAACTCAATGGACATGAGTTTGAGCAAACTCCGGAGTTAGTGATGGACAGGGAGGCCTGGTGTGCTGCAGTCCATGGGGTCGCAAAGAGTCAGACACGACTGAGTGACCGAACTGAATTATTCTGTTTAGGTTTTCCATTTTTTCATAATTCAGTCTTGGAAGATTACATGTTTCTGTGAAGTTGTCCATTTCTTCTATGTTGTCAAATCTGTTGGCATATAATTACTTGTAGATATCTGTTTATGATCCTGTGTATATCTGTGGTGTCTATTGTAACATCTCTTGTTTTATATGTGACTTTATTTGAATCCTGTCTTTTTTTTTTTTTTTTTTGTGAGTCCAGCTAAAATTTTGTATCTTTCAAAGAACGAGTTCTTAATTTAATTCATCTTTTCTTTTCTCTATTTAGTCCTTATTTCATTTATTTTCACTGTTATTTCCTTCCTTCTACTATTTTGTTCTTTTTTTTTCCTGGTTACTTGAGATGTGAAGTTTGTTTGAGATTATTTTTATTTTTGAGGTGCATACTTACCAGTATGAACTCTTTTAGAACTGCTTTTGCTACATCCCATAAATTTTGTTATGTTGTGTTTCTGTTCTCATTTTTCTGAAGGTGTTTTTGATCTCTCTTTTTATTTCTTCTTTGACACACTAGTTGCTCAGTATCATGTTGTTTAATCTCCACATGTTTGTGGAATTTCCAGTTTTGTCTTGTTTGATTTCTGGTGTCATATCATTGTGATCAGAAAAGATGTTTGTTATGATTTTACTCTTCTTAAATATATTAAGATTTGTTTTGTGACCAAGAGTATGCCCTATCCTGGAGAATGTCTCATGTGCACTTGAGAAGAATGTGTATTCTGCTTCTTTTGGATGAAATGTTCTGTATATATCTATTAAGTCTACTGTGTCATTTAAGGCTGATACCTATTCATTGATGTAAGTGGGGTATTAAAGTTCCTTACTATTATTGTATTGCTATTTCTCCCTTTAGGTCTATTAATATTTGCTTTATATATTTAAGTGCTCCTATATTGGAGGCATAACTATTTTCAAAGTCTTATCATTTTCAAATATTTTTAAATGTCAATCATTGTTGGCTTAACCCCTTTATAATATGTGATGCCCACCTTTGTCTGTGATTACAGTCTTTGTTTTAAAGTCTATTTTGTTAAATATAAGTATGCCGCTTCAGCTTTCTGTTGCTTTCCATTTTCATGGAATATCTTTTTCTATCTCTTCACTTTTCGTCTGTGTATGTCCTTACATTGGATATGAGTCTCTTATAGGCAGCATATAGATGGGTTTTATTTTTTGAATCTATGCACCACTCTATGTCTTTTGACTGAAGAATGTAATGCATTTTAAAATTTAATTATTGACAGATAATAAACTTGGGTTTAAAGTTGTTTTCTGGTTGTGTTGAGGCTCCTCTCTGGCCCTTTATTCTTACCTTACTCTCTTCCTCTTTGGTTTGATGACTCTCTTTAGTGCTATGCTTAGCTTCCTTTCTCATTATGTTTTGTGCATTTACTATATATTTTTGCTTTTTGTTACCATGAGGTTTACATATAACAACCTGTATTTATAACAGAATATTTTAAGTTGGTAACAACTTAAGTTTGAACATGTTCTAAAGCTCTACATTGTTCTTTTCCCCTACCACATTTTGTATTTTTGATGTCAGATTTTTACCATTTTATATATCCCTTAAATAATTATTGTGTGTGCATGTATGCTGTCACTTCAGTTGTGTCCAACTCTTTATGACCCTATGGCCTATAGCCCGACAGTCTCCTCTGTCCATGGAATTCTCCAGGCAGAAGTACCAGAGTGAGTTGCCATGCCCTCCTCCAGGGGGTCTTCCTGGCCCAGGGATCAAACCTGTAGCTCCTGCATTACAGGCGGATTCTTTATCACTGAGCCAGGGGGGAAGTCATAGTTTTACTTATTTTTGTTACTTTGTCTTTTAATTTTTATACTAGCTTTATAAGTTATTAATCTACTACCTTCACTATATATTTACTCTTACCAGTCAGATTTATACTCTCACACGTTTTCTTGTTATTAATTTCTTCTCAGCTTAGAGAAGTATTTTAACATTTCTTTTAAGGTCAGTTTAGTGAGGATGAACGTTTGCTTATCTGAAACCCTTTATCTGTCCTTCAGTTCTGCATAATAACTTTGCAAGACAGAGTATTCTTGGTTGGGACTGTTTTCCTTCTAGCCCTTTAAATATATAAATATTATGCCTCTGGCCTGCACAGTTTCTGCTGAAAAGTCTGCTAACAGTCTTGTGGGGATTGCCTTGCATGTAACAAGTCGCTTCCCTCCTGCAGCTGTAAGATTCTCTCTTTTTTTTTTTTTTTTTTTTTTTTTTTTAATATGTCTGTTT
>CM035271.1:102892238-102931026 GCA_020226075.1 Hydropotes inermis | reverse complement strand
ATGGGTTTACATGTGTTCCCCATCCCGATCCCCCCTCCCACCTCCCTCTCCACCCGCTCCCTCTAGGTCTTCCCAGTGCACCAGGTCCGAGCACTTGTCTCATGCATCCAACCTGGGCTGGTGATCTGTTTCACCCTAGATAATATACATGTTTCGATGCTGTTCTCCTGAAACATCCCACCCTCGCCTTCTCCCACAGAGTCCAAAAGACTGTTCTATAAATCTGTGTCTCTTTTTCTGTTCTGCATATAGAGTTATCATTAACATCTTTCTAAATTCCATATATATGTGTTAGTATATTGTAATGGTCTTTATCTTTCTGGCTTACTTCACTCTGTATAATGGGCTCCAGTTTCATCCATCTCATTAGAACTGATTCAAATGAGTTCTTTTTAATGGCTGAGTAATATTCCATGGTGTATATGTACCACAGCTTCCCCATCCATTCGTCTGCTGATGGGCATCTAGGTTGCTTCCATGTCCTGGCTATGATAAACAGTGCTGCGATGAACATTGGGGTGCACGTGTCTCTTTCAGATCTGATTTCCTCGGTGTGTATGCCCAGAAGTGGGATTGCTGGGTCATATGGCAGTTCTATTTCCAGTTTTTTAAGAAATCTCCACACTGTTTTACATAGCGGCTATACTAGTTTGCATTCCCACCAACAGTGTAAGTGAGTTCCCTTTTCTCCACACCCTCTCCAGCATTTATTGCTTGTAGACTTTTGGATAGCAGCCATCCTGACTGGCGTGTAATGGTACCTCATTGTGGTTTTGATTTGCATTTCTCTGATAATGAGTGATGTTGAGCATCTTTTCATGTGTTTCTTAGCCATCTGTATGTCTTCCTTGGAGAAGTGTCTGTTTAGTTCTTTGGCCCATTTTTTTATTGGATCATTTATTTTTCTGGAGTTGAGCTGGAGGAGTTGCTTGTATATTTTTGAGATTAATCCTTTGTCTGTTGCTTCGTTAAGATTCTCTTCTTGTCTTTAAGCTTTGACATGCTAACTGTAATGTGTCTTGGGCCTCTTTGGGTTCATCTTATTTGGGTCTCTAGGCTTCCTGGATCCGGATGTCTGTTTCCTTCCCCAGATTAGGGAGCTCTTTAGCCACTATTTCTTCAGGTGATTTTTGTACACCTTTCTCTCTTCTCTTTCTGGGAGTCCTATAAAGCAAATGTTTGATGTTGTTCCATAAATCCCGTAAGTTATCTTCACTTTTTAAAAATTCTTTGCTGTTCTGAATGGGGGAGTTCCATTGCCTGTCTTCAAGTTGACCGATCCTTTGTTCTGCCTCATCTGGTCTTCTGTTGAACCCTTCTCTGTTGTATCTCTCAGCCCAGTTATTGTATTCTTCAGGTCTATGATGTCTGTTTGGTACTTTCACATATTTTCTGTCTCTCAGTTGAAGTTATCACTGTGTTCATCCACTCTTGTTTCAAGTTTAGTGAACAACTTTATGACCATGACTTAGAACTCTTTATCAGGCAGATGGCTTGCTCCTTTTAATTTTTTTCCCTGAGATTTTATCTTACTCTTCCTCTGGAACACATTCCTGTGCTTTCTCATTTTTCTTGTCTCTCTGTGTTTGCTTCTGTGTAGCAGAGGTAGCAGCCGCCTTTTCCAGTCATGACGGAGTGGCCTTGTGTCAGAGGTGGACCTTGTTCAACCTTGTCCTAGCTCTTGGTTGTCCCTTGAGCCTTTGAGATTGTCCAAGTAGACAATCTACTGCTGTTTTTTACTAGCTCTCAGCTTTTGAAGGTGTTCCAAGACCTGTCAGGGTCCCGAGAGGTAGAATCACAGCACCTAGATTCAGGCTGATTGGATGCCACACCTTCAGGCAGCAACTCTAAAGTATGCAAATCTGAGTCCTATGGAACTGCAGTGGTTTAGCCCTACTGGCCACCAGAACAGGTATTCTGGCATGTCTCACCTCATGGTGAGTTTGTTGTCTCAGCCTCTCTGACCCACTTCAATGTGGCCTTTTTTCTCATTTTCCACACATGTAGGAGTTGCTCAGCTAGTTTTCAGACCTTTTTCAGAGGAAATTGTTGCATGCGTAGCTGTAGATTCGGTATGTCCATGGGAGGAGGTGAGTTCAGGATCTTGGTGAATTGCCATCTTGAGCCACCTCCTCAGGTTGCACTTTATGTTTCATTTTTCTCCTTCCTTTCCATTCCCAAAAGCTTATAAGCTCTTCTCTGAGCCCCACAAGATGCCTGGAATTTTTTTGTTTTGTTCTTATGATTGCTCCAGAAACTTGGACAATAGCACAGAAAGAAACCCCTTTCCCTCTTAATGTCCTTCAGTAGATTTTGAGAGTTCTTGGCTTCCTAGCCCTCAGCCACTGTGCTCTGAAGGCCCACAGGCTAAACCTGTTCCTGGGCCCTGAACTGAGGGGGAGATGATGGGAGAGGTGTATTCACGGGTTAAAAATCAAGATGCCCAGAAAGAAGGGCATTAATTCAAAATGTCAAGGGTTATAGGAACAAAGGTATTCAACATAGCAAAACTGGAAGCAAACTACATGTTCACTGAACATAAGAAGGACATGATACAGTGAATCATCATTAAACCAACTGATAAACCGAGATGGAACACTTTTCCATTGTGTCAGGGATGCCAGCTGGAGACATGGAATCAGACTTCTATGAAATAAATTAGAGAGGAGGGGGTCAACACTTTTCATACACGTGTGTCTTGTGGTAATAACTGAGGAAAATTTGGATCCGAAAAAAGAATGAGAATAAAGTGACAATAAATAATATGTTATAATAATTGGATTGTTATATTTCTTGTTGCTTTTTGAAAAAACAAATGTACTGTAGTGATATGACTTTAGTATAACTTACTAAGTGCTTTATCTCCAAGGGAGGCTCAGCCATTGCCTTTCTCCCAGCAATCTGCAGCCTGAGTCACGGCTGAGTCACAGCTGAGTCACGACTGAGTCACAGCTGAGTCACACCAAGCATCTTGTCTCCTGTGACACCCTAGCTCTTTTTTCTCTCATTTGTTGTTTCTCAGAGTATGCTTTTTGTATCATTTAAAACAGCCCTTGGGGATGGAGCTACGGAATTTGCATTGTAAGCAAATTCCTGGGTGATCCTCATACTCCTTAAAGTTTAGAGCAAAATAATTTTTTAGGCAAAAACCCTCAAGGAAAAGCACACAGGGATTTCTGTGATCTCTATTATCTCTTAAAGCAAATTGAATCCCCTGGAATTAGGCCGTGCAAGCATATGTGTGTGTGTTTGTGTGTTTAAAGACTCAGTGAACACAGTGTTATTATCCTCAGACTTTTCTTTAGAAATTTTTATTTATAATTTAATAATTTTCCCTTGGAATATTGTCTTCTAAGCAAGCTGTCCTGTCACAAGATTGCTGTTTGCTTTCCCTCCAGTGGTTTGAGGCCCGCCTTCCATAGTTAGGACTGACCCCTGAAGACACACTTCACTTTGACTCTTGATCTCAAGAAAACAGAAAGCATAAGACTCGAGTCCTAAGGCTGGCCAAGCGGTTTTAGTATTCCTTATTTCTCTATTTTGCTACAGTGCCCAGAAGTACCCAGTCGTGAGCCCACGGCTTCCAGTCCAGGCCTCAGACTAAGGATGCAGTCAGTCTGCTGTCTCACCCGTCCCAGCAGGGAGCCCCTGAGAGGAGCAGGACTGGAGTGGCCGCTGCACTGCTGGCAGGAGACTGCTCTGGTGAAGGGTGCGTGCTTGCCCTTGAGAGACTCACCCAAGAGCGACTTTCCTGCAAGGCAGGAGCTGAGAGCCAGAGGTTTTGCCCAATCACAACAATCCAGTTCAGTTCAGTCACTCAGTTGTGTCTGACTCTTTGCAACCCCATGAACCACAGCACGCCAGGCCTCCCTGTCCATCACCAGTTCCCGGAGTTTACCCAAACCCATGTCCATTGAGTCGGTGATGCCATCCAACCATCTCATCCTCTGTCCTCCCCTTCTCCTCCTGCCCTCAATCTTTCCCAGCATCAAGGTCTTTTCCAGTGAGTCAACTCTTCACATCAGGTGGCCAAAATATTGGAGTTTCAGCTTCAGTCCTTCCAATGAATATTCAGGACTGATCTCCCTTAGGATGGACTGGTTGGATCTCCTTGCAGTCCAAGGGACCCTCAAGAGTCTTTTCCAACACCATAGCTGAAAAGCATCAGTTCTTCAGGGCTCAGCTTTCTTTATAGTCCAACTCTCACATCCATACATGACTACTGGAAAAACCACAGCTTTGACTAGACTGACCTTTGTTGGCAAAATAATCTCTGCTTTTTAATATGCTGTCTAGGTTGGTTTCACCTAAGAATGGGAAGGTGTCTTCCGTAGGGGCAAGAATTTCCCCAGTCTTTCCCAGAAATGTAAAACATGAGCAGGCATGTTTTCTAAGCCCGACGAGACCTTTCCTGGGGATTCGGGGCTGTTGCGTGAACTCCCTCCTCACTGCTGTTTCTTGGGTGGGCTCCATGATGTCCTCTCGAGGAGCAGGGCCCAGCACGCAGGCTGGGGTCCAGGAGGCCCCTAGTCCTGCTGAACCACAGCCCCCAGCACATGAATACAAGCATCCCTCTCCTCCTGTGTGTGAACAAGCACACTGAGCAATTAAAAACATTCATGTTTTCCTTTATCATCATTTGTAATTCCTGTCCAGGATAAAATGATCATCCAGATTTTCATAGAATTCATGAATAATAATCAAATCACTAATAACCCACTCTCCTAAACAGTAGGGGTTCCACTAAGTAGCATGCTGTATACAAGGCCCAAATTTATTTTCAAAGCTTTGAAGGTAAATTATGAAGCCTCCCAGACCATGATCTCTCCTGTAGCAAAGGAAAAGTATCTTTGAGGGCCCAGTTGCCAGGGCAGCCCAGGAGGCCAGAGCCATGGGCCGGGAGGCCCTCTTCAGGTTCCTCTATGAGGTACAGTTAGCTGAAGAAGCAAGCCGAGGCTCCCCCAAGGCTGGGCCAGGATGCCTAGGCCTGTTGTCTCCCTTGCCAGTGAAGGGGAAAAGCACTCTATGCTGGGATCTGCTTCTTTAGGAAGGCATGCTCAGTCCTGTCTGAGTCTTTGCCGCCTATTGGACTGTAGCCCCCAGGCTCCTCTGTCCATGGGATTTCCCAGGCAAGAGTACTGGAGGAGGTTGCCATTTCCTTCTCCAGGGGTTCTTCCCGACCCAGGGATCGAACCCGGGTCTCCTGTGTCTCCTGCCCTGGCAGGAGGGTTCCCTACCACTGAGCCATAGATGTACCTATTGCTTCTTTAAAGCCATCCATCATCCCTTCATCAATTACCTTCAGCAAAAAGCCTAAGAGAGGACCAGACCACTACTGGACACCTCAAAACTTCCTCCTCTCTCTTTCCAGTCAAAAAGAATGGCTCACTTTTCAGCACCGAAGTGATTGTTTAAAGCGTGAAAAGTTTCCTTTAAAACATCCAAAGCTCCGGTCTTCCTCTTTCCTCCCTGCACAGCAGTTTGTATGCAGAATGAGGAAGGCCTGGGCGCCGGGGTGGGGGGAGCCCTGAGGCCCACGTGGGCGCGGCCTCCGGGGAGGCGCAGAGGCATCTCAGCGCGGAGCCTGGTGCACCAAACCAGGGGGTCCCCCGGGAGTGAAGGGGGTCATCTCCAGCTGAGCAGGGCATGCCAAACCAGGGGGGTCCCCAGGAGTGAAGGGGGTCATCTCCAGCTGAGCAGGGTATGCCAAACCAGGGCAGGGGTCCCCAGGAGTCAGGGGCCCCTGCAGAGAAGGGCGGTGGGATCCCAGGTTGAGGGGTGTCTGCCAGGGAGCGCCGGGCCAAGCCGGGTGAGGAGTGCGTCTCCACGGGAGCGGCCCTGTGTCAGAGCAGAGCCCAGGAAGAGACGTCAGGGTGTCCCCGTTGCGGGCAGAGACTGGTGACCCCTTACATCCAGGGAGGCTGATGCGATAGCTGCATATACCAGTGGTATGGAATCCAGATATTTTTCCTCTCGGGGAAGGGAGTTGCAAATGGGGAGCGGAAGAAAAGTAGAATCAACTCTCTGGTACTGATTGGATTTGGATAGGTCAGTGTGAATCCGTGGTTTTCTGTATACACAGATACAGAAATACAGATGTCAGTGCATTTGTGTGTGCGCATATACAGATACATGGCCTGCCTTCGTCCAGTGAGATGCCAGAAGCAATGATGATCCTGGTACCCAGATCTTGGTCTGGAAAAGCCATCTGCCACTAGAAGAGACCAGGGCTTACTGGAGAAATGGCTGATCTAGGGCTGGGCTAGGGAAAGTACAAGATGAGCCTGAAACACCTTGAATCGGAAAAGGAAGTGATAGTGATCAGAGATTGATGGTGACAGGTCACAAAGAAGCAAAAAGGGGCTCCCACTCACAGATGGAGGACGATTTGTGCATCAGAATAAATAACACTGGTGAAAGGCTATAACACATTAAAGGAAATGGGAAGCTATAAATCAGAGAAACAAAGAAGCCAAAATTTGATTACAAATAGTGTGATCACATAATTTCAGAGTACTTCTCCATAAAAGGCTGCAGGAGGGAGAACTTTGCAGTGGAAACATCCGGCAGATACCACCTCATCCACAGGCCAAAGTGAACAGACATCATCCGTCATGAGACAAATCGAGATCCTGTGCCACCTGATACGAGATCTTCAGAAGAACTGCCGTGATGGCCCGACTGAAAATGCATAATGTGAACCCAACTACAAAGCAACATCAGGAGAACCCACGTTGAGAAAGCTTCCAAAGACAGCTGACCTGTCATCTTCCAAAGGTTCAAGGTCAGGAAAGTCAGAGAAAGACGGGGAAACAGTTCCAGACAAGACAGGGTCGTAGAGACATGATCACAGAATACCGTGTGCGGCTCAGAGTGCGGACTGGGGAAACGGTTCCAGACGAGCACAGGCTGGCTGGTTGCCGAGTGCAGGTCAGGGTGCGGGCTGGGGCTGGGCTGGGGCGTGTCTTGCCCCCTGGCTCCTCGAGGCGGTGCCTGACACAGTCGCTACGGTAGCTAGCTCCTATATTTGTCGGAATCTGGAGAGTAACCTTCAGTAACCTCCTACAGCCCGGAGGTTCGATCTTCCCGCAGCCAGCCTGTCATAGCCATTTCTCTCCCCGTCACTGTGGCCTGAAGGACGTGGTGCTGGAACCGACCAGCCTTGATCTGGGGTCTGAGCGCAGGGCCGCGACTGGGGCCCCGACGGAGCGGCGCAGAGGAGCGTGGGGAGGGCGGCCCCGGTGGAGAACCGGCGAGCGCAAGAAGGAGGGGAGGCGAACGCAGGGAGAGGGTGTCCGAGAGGCCCGCTTAGCACGCCTCGTGCACACGAGGCCCGCAAACCCGCACGTCTCTTCTGAACCTGGGTCTGCTTTCACCGCGGCGCGATGTTTGAGGATCTGTGATCTGCATAAGCTCCTGGCGGTGCAAAGTAATTCCTTCCTACCGCCCCTTCCCCAATGTTCCTATCCAGTTTGAATATAAGTCCTGGCATATATTTGAATGAGTAAGCGATGCTTCGTTTCCCCATACACGTTCAATCGTTTTGCTTATATGTATATTCTTATCTGTAAGGAAGCATGATTCGGTTTGGAGTCCAACATATTTGTTTTCCCAGAGCCCTTTAAAAATTGAAATTTTTCTATGTCTGAGAAAGTAGATGGCAAATCGCTTTCACAGTTTCTGTGTCCTAGCCTCTCATGATAACTGACTCAGTCCTTATAACCTCTTTCAGGTTTCTCATAAATTTTTCTTACACTGAGATAGACTCTATTTGTTTATGGATGCTAAATAAAAATATATAAGCTGTTTTCCTACAATCCTGGGCCTTAGCCCATCCACTGTTATCATTTAAGATTTTATGAGTTCAAGCTTACACTATTTCAGTAGTATCATATCAAATTTCCCCATCCTGAGTCCCTTTTATTTCTGATGAATAGATAAATGAGATACAGCTTCTTTGAGTCCAACAAAGGAGATTCTAAAGAGCTTTACAAGTGAAACTGATGTTGTCAAAGCAGTTTCCTGTTTTCCCCTTGTATTTGCTGTTACAGGAATGTCATGTTGAGATCATCTTTATAGAGTTTTAAATATGAAGTTAGCACTTAGTAAGTAACAAAGTTTTAGCTATGATGATGTCAAGGTTTGGAATAACTGTATTAAAGGCCAGTTCAGAAACCTTACTTGCTCTGTCCACATCAGATGTTATGTGTCATGTTCTATCTGTCTGGTTCTGGTATTTGCAGTGATTTTAGTCATAATTAGTAATACATGAAGATAGTTATTAATGATATTTCAAATCCTTAGACATAGGCTCAGCTGAGTGCCCAGTATTTCTCTGATGACTTGCACAAGCATTATTACATCTTCTATACAGCGTTCTGCCTCTCCTGAAACAGCAAACTTAAAAATATTTAGCTTCTCAAAACAAGTTTCCAGAGGTTTCTGGGAGGTAGACTGGTTGGAACAGATGGATTACCTACCCACATTTCAGTCCTGATTAGAGATAACAGGTCCCCTCACCCCGCCCCCCCCGCCCCCCTGTATTCCTCAGATAGTTTGGCCCAGAGAAAGTCAGAAATCAGAGGTTGTGAGTGCTGGCAGCAGCTTTGGAGAGCATGTGAGAAACCTCACAACTGATGGTTTGAGTGTTTTTGAGGAAACGTCTGAGCAGAGCCCCTGAAAACATGCACATCAGAACACGTGTGCAGGGCTCCTGGGATCCCCAAGAGTGGACGTGGGCTTCTTGAGCTTGGAGGGTCATTGAAACAAAGTGACTTGCTGCAGACCATAGCACAGGTTGATGGACTCAGGACCTGGACCTGAAATTCTAGGGAGTCCTGGCCACCCCCGGAGCCCATTATCTAAGGCTGCTGCACAGTCGGCATGGGGCTCCAAAGAGAACTATTGCCTGCTGGGCCTCACGGTCCTGAAGTACCCTCCGTTCAACATGGACTTTCAGAGAGGCTCTTCCCAGTTAACCAAAACTTACTGTTTGTAGCACAACAGTTTTACTCCCCAGAGGTCATCACTGACTCTCCATATCTCTAACCTGACCAGAAAATCCCCATTCAAACATTCTGCTACATTTAGTCTTGGTTCCCACCAATCATATAAATGTCTGTTGCTCAGACTTCAGGATATAAAACATCCAACAATGGGCTGTTCATACAGTGCGTGTGGATTGCAGAGTAAAAATGCACATTTTGTGAAAGATGCAAGATTTCAGGAGGTTGACAGAAGTGAGAATTGCTCAAAGTCACGGGTGCTAACAAGACTTTGATAAATGACACCCTGTTGGAGTCAGACTGATTGACATTGAGAGGAGAGGAAGCCCAGAAGGCTGACCAGCTAATAAGCCCCCAAGTAAATATTTGGATGTGAAAGGGTGTAAGGAACCTCAGAGAGGCCATTTACCACATTTTTGTTAAATGACCCTCTCTGCACTGAAATGTGAAAAATCAAGAATCAAATGAAATAGAGTGTATGCTAAAGTACAATTTTGTTGGAAAGTTATACCGAAATCTGCACGGTTCTTATTTCCCTGAATCCTGTGGGAACTTGCTTTGTTTTCATCATTTACTATGAAATGTTGGTCCCAATTTTATGTGAATTCATTTTAAATTGCAGTTTTCTTTCTCTTATTCGTTATCCTTCGATTATGAACATATCCTGCATTTCATTCTAACCTCACGAAGCAGAAGCTTCTTTTATGTCTTGATCTTTACATCTGTCTGATTCCAAGTCACAGAGTTCCTTGAGAACTGTCATTCTGCAACTCTTCTTCTAGGATTTTTTGATCAGGTTCATAGATATGGAGTGTCACTGATGACCTCTGGGGAATAAAATTGTTCTGCTACAAATTGAGTAAATTTTGATTAACTGGGAAGAACTTTTCTGAAACTCCATGTGCAGTGTAACTCAATATTGTTTTGAAAAATGGGAATGTCATTGAAACCAAAGGGCATGGACATGAAATAGATGAATTCTGGATTATTTATTGAATGCCTCTCCTAGATAGAATTTCATAAAGTCCTATGTGGCTTCAGTAATTTGTAACTATGCATGTTTCTGTTCCTAGACCTTTCAATCATTAATGATTCTGTAGCATAAAACATCCTCCAAGACCTTTTTACTCAGTTCAGTAATTAATCTAAGAAGGAATTATAAAATTAACCTTTATAATTTGATTGTTTGGGTTTATCCAGCAGCATGGAATTACTGTTAATTTGAACAGTTGATCAATTTCTTATCAGGATTTAACCATGGCTATTAAATTTAGGACTCATATTAAGCATCTCTCCTCTGTGTTAGCTGTTCGTGGTTTCTCCCCTGACACTTTAAGGCTGAGTACCAGTGGTAAACTAGGGCTATTGGTATGGTGACTATATAATTTACCTGAAGTGTTCACCGCTCAGTCGTGTCCAACTTTTTGCGACCCCGTGGACTGTAGCCCACCAGGCTCTTCTGTCCATGGGATTCTCCAGGCAAGAATCCTGGAGTGGATTCCCTACTCCAGGGGATCTTCCGGACCCAGGGATAGAACCCGGGTCTCCTGCACTGCAGGCAGAGTCTTTACCGTCTAAGCCTCCAGGAAAGCCCATGGTGCATCCAAACTGGGGCACCCGTAAGAGGGGTGCCTTTGATACAGACACCAGGACAGCGGCTGTGCACAGCGGTTGTCCCGGTCCACAAGGACGGGCGGCCCGGGCCTACCGCGCCCATTTGCTCCCGGCGCTCGCTCAGCCCCTCCACCGGGACCGGACCCGGCGCATCAGTGCACGCGGCCTCCGGGGACCGCTTCTCCAGGAGGCAGGCGAGGAGGCTTTCCTGTCCGAGGCTGGACAGGCTCCCGGGCCCCCGGACACTCACCTTTCTTCCTTCCCCATCGGTCGAGGTCTTTCTAAGAGAGCAGAGCTGCAAGACATTCCAAGTGTGAGAACGGACACCCCTCATCTAAGCACGGGACGCTGAGCTCTGGGTGTGGGTGTGCATGAGAGAGATTTAGAGGTAGAAGAGGGCTTAGGAAGGCAGAGGGACCAGCGATCAAACTGCCAGCATCCGCTGGATCATCGAAAAGCAGGAGGGTTCCAGAAAAACATCTCTTTCTGCTTTACTGACTATGCCAGAGCCTTTGACTGTGTGGATCACAGCCAGATTCTTAGGGATGGGAATACCAGACCACCTCACTTGCCTAGGTAGGTCAGGAAGCAACAGTTAGAACTGGACATGGGACAACGGACTGGTTCCAAATAGGAAAAGGAGTACGTCAAGGCTGTATATTGTCAGCCTGCTTATTTAACTTATATGCAGAGCACGTCATGAGAACCGCTGGGCTAGAAGAAGAACAAGCTGGAATCAAGATTGCCAGGAGAAATATCAATAACCTCAGATACGCAGATGACACCACCCTTATGGCAGAGAGTGAAGAGGAACTAAAGAGCCTCTTGATGAAAGTGAAAAAGGAGAGTGAAAAAGTTGACTTCAAACTCAACACTCAGAAAACTAAGGTCGTGGCATCTGGTCCCATCACTTCATGGCAAGTAGATGGAGAAACAGTGGAAACAGTGTCAGACTTTATTTTGGGGGGATCCAAAATCACTGCAGATGGTGATTGCAGCCATGAAATTAAAAGACACTTACTCCTTGGAAGAAAAGTTATGACCAACCTAAACAGCATATTAAAAAGCAGAGACATTACTTTACGAACAAAGGTCTGTCTAGTCAAGGCTATGGTTATTCCAGTGGTCATGTATGGATGTGAGAGTTGGACTAGAAAGAAAGCTGAGTGCTGACGAATTGATGCTTTTGAACTGTGGTGTTGGAGAATATTCTTGAGAGTCCCTTGGACTGCAAGGAGATCCAACCAGTCCATCTTAAAGCAGACCAGTCCTGGGTGTTCATTGGAGGGACTGATGCTGAAGCTGAAACTCCAATACTTTGGCCACCTGATGTGAGGAACTGACTCACTGGAAAAGACCCTGATGGTGGGAAAGATTGAAGGCGGGAGGAGAAGGGGACGACAGAGGATGAGACGGTTGGATGGCATCACTGACTCGATGGACATGAGTCTGAGTAAACTCCGGGAGTTGGTGATGGACAGGGAGGCCTGGCGTGCTGCGGTCCATGGGGGCGCAAAGAGTCGGACATGACTGGGTGCCTGAGCTGAACTGACCTGAGAGACAGGAGACGAGAGACAAACCAAATGTTCAGCAGGGAACTAAAATGAAATCTTGCGGTGAGTCCTGCCCTTTTACTAACTAACGGTGTGATCTCTGACCTCCTTAAGCCCCAGTTTCTCCATCAGTAAAAGGAAACGATGCTAATCCCCGTCCACCAAGATTGTTCTGAGGCCTGGAAGTCTGCGTATCGTCCCCTCACCTAGCTCTCCCTCCTTCCTCTGGTCACTGAGCCCCCCGAGGGCTGAGCGGGCTCCCCCCTCAGCCGTCCCGGTGCCTCCCCGGCAGCTCTGCCCTCCGGAGCGTGCTTCCCACCGGCCTTCCCTCCACTCCACTCCCTCCCCACCGGCTCAGAGATGGCAATGACTGGAAGAGGCAGCCTGGACCCACAGATGGAAGCTGCACCTTCCACCTGCCACAGACACTGAGATCCACAAGAACGTGGAGAAAAACCGGTTTTTCTTAAGCCACTGCCCTTGGGGGCCTCACACCCAGAGCCGTGACTTGGATAAACAGCAGTGGCGGTTTGAAAGGTCAGTGGGCTTGGAGTCAGAAGATCTGTGTGTGGTCCTGCTCTGTGGCTGGCAAGTCTTGGGCATCCCTAAAGCCTACTCTTCTCATCTCAAAATTTAACTAGAAACTATACCTGAAAGATGGGTGACTGTTAAAGGATAAATAAATCAATGCACCAGGCTGATTGTCTTTCTTTCTGAGTCGCGGTTCATCACCCTGAATTCATTCATTGATTTATTTGGCAGACATTTAAGGAGCCCAGCGATATCCGTGGTGCAGGTGACTTATTAACAACGTTGCATAAGATGCTGAAAGCTTGTAGCCCTCATGAGGGTGGAGAGTAAATAGACAGGAGACGATGTGTAGTGATCAGTGTTATGTAAGACAAGGTGATGTTTTATTTATTTTTAAAAATTTAAAAAATATTGCAGAGGTTTCTTTTTTAAATTCTGTTTTATATCCCTGGTGGCTCAGCGGTAAAAGAGTCCACCTACAGTGCAGGAGCCTGGGTTCGATCCCTGGGTCGGGATCCCTGGGCCACCCACTCCAGTGTTCCTGCCTGGAGAACCCTGCGGACAGAGGAGCCTGGTGGGCTGCAGTCCGCGGAGTCACAAAGAGCCAGACACGACTGAGCCACTGAGCATGCATGCCTGAGCACAGCTGAGTAGCAGGGTTGTGTTCGTTTCGGACGGGCAGTGAAGTGATTCAGTTATGCATATACACATGCCTCTTCTTTCACAGACACTTTTCCAGATACGTTCTCAGATACAGATGAGTTAGGTTATTACAGAGTATTGAGTAAGTTCCCTGTGCTGTAGAGTAGGTCCTTGTTATCTATTTTAAATGTAGTCGTGTATGTACGTTAATCTCAAACTCCTAATTTATGTCCCCCCCCAACCTTTCCCATTTGGTAAACATACATTTGTTTTCTGTGAGTCTGTGTTTCTGCTTTGTATATTTTTAAAGAGTCTGCAAATGAGTGATGTCGAATATTTGTCTCTATCTGACTTACTTAATAGGATCATCTCTGGATTCATCCATGTTTTTGCAAATGGCATCGCTTCATTCTCTTTAGTGGCTGAGCAATATTCTAGTGCATACGTGCCATGTCTGCTGTATCCGCTCTGCCGTCAGCGGACATTCAGGGCACTTCCTTGTTTTAGCTATTGTAACCAGCACTGCAGTGAACACCTCTTGAGTCGTGGTTTTCTCCAGATATATGCTGAGGAGGGGTGTTGCTGGATCATACGGCGGCTCTGTTTTTAGTGTTTTAAAGAACTCCTGTACTGTACTCCGGAGTGGCTACACCAGTTTCCATTCCTGCAAACAGTGTAAGAGGCTTACGTGGTTCCCTCTTCTCCACACCATCTCCAGCATCTATTGTTTGTAAACTTTCTGATGATGGCCATTCTGACTGGTGTGAGGTGATCTCTCTTTGTGGTTTTGATTTCATTTCACTTTCTTTTCATTTCTGTAAATAATTAGCAATGCTGAGCAGCTTTTCAAGTGCCTCCTGGCCATATGTGTCCTCTTTGGATAAATGTCTATTTAACTCTTCTGCCCATTTTTTGATTGGATTGTTTATTCGATATTGAGTCACATGAGCTGTTTGTATACTTTGGAGATTAATCCTTTGTTGCTGGCATTATTTGCAAGTATTTTCTCCCATTCTGGGGGTTGTCTTTCATTTTGTTTATGGTTTCCTTTCCTGTGCAAGAACTTTTGTGTTTATTGGGTCTCATTTGTTTATTTTTGTTTTTATTCCCATTACTCTAGGAGAAGGGTGATGTTTCAGAGGTTGATTGGGGGCCGTTATGGGACATGGTCAGAAAGGGCTCTTGGACATTTCAGTTGATACTGAGGAAGAAAAGAAACTTGTTGGTGGGGACTTGTGGGGCAAGGATTCTAGGCAGAGGGAAGGTTTAGAACAGCAACCGTGGTGGGAATTGCATAACTGACCCAAAGACCAGAAGGAACGCCACGGTGGCTGGACCAGGGTGAGAAGAGGGTGGTTAGTCAGAGATCCATTCAGACACGGGAGAGGCTGGGCCGTTGTTCACACAGCTCGTGGAGTTAATTCCAGGCACAGAGCAGTGTCATCAGAGGCTTTAAACAGGTAATGCTCAGATCACGCCTCTGTGCGCCAGGGCACAAGGAAACGCAGGCAGCTCATACTGGTTTACAAGTCAAGCGGCTTCTTCAAATAGGGCAGCAGTGCTGGCTGCTAGTCATCTGAGAACACCCGGGGCTGTTATCAAGATGTTTAAACCCAGGTCAGACATCATTGCTAAATCCTTTTCTGTCATTAGTCTTTAAGGGTAGCAGCTTAGAGTTTGGTGTCAGAAACACTTGGCTTTGAATCCCATCTTCTCTAGCATTAGATGTGTTATCTTAGGACATCTACCTCTTGGATTTTCATTTATCATCATCCATAAAATGTGGAAAATAAGCATCTATCTCAGCAATGCCATCATAAGGCTTCGGTGAGATATTGTATGTAAAATGCCTGACACAGTACAAGTACTCAATAAACAGTGTATGGACTTAGTTTTACATAGTCCTAGGATTCACTGAGACGTTGCTAGGTCAGCTTGTTACTCCAGAGGTGCTGAAGTGGGGGCTGAGGGCTTCAGGACAACCCCCTCCCCACCAAGCCCAAGTCCTGGTGGTGTTCAGTCGCTCAGTCACGCCCAGCTCTGCGGCCCCGTGGACTGCGGCCTGCCAGGCTCCCTGTCCTCCACTGTCTCCTGGAGCCTGCTCAAACTCATCTCCATCCAGTCGGCGATGCCATCCAGCCATCTCATCCTCTGTCAGCCCCTTCTCCTCCTGCTCTCAATCCTTTCCAGCATCACAGTCTTTTTCAGTGAGTTGGCTCTTTGCATCAGGTGGCCAAAGAACTGGAGCTTCAGCTTCAGCATCAGTCCTTCCAATGAACACCCAGGACTGATCTCCTTTAGGATGGACTGGTTGGATCTCCTTGCAGTCCAAGGGACTCTCAAGGGTCTTCTCCAACACCATGGTTCAAAACCATCAATTCTTCAGCTCTCAGCCTTCTTTTTGGTCCAACTCCTACATCTGTACGTGACTCCTGGAGAAGGCCTATTAAAACCCTCTTATCCTCCCACCTTGGAAATGGCAACCCACTCTAGTACTCTTGCCTGGCAAATCCCATGGACGGAGGAGCCTGGTGGCCTACAGTCCACGGGGTTGCAGAGAGTCGGACACGACTGAGCGACTTCACTTCATCCTCCCACCTACCCCCTTCCCTCAGGGCCTCTGCTGACCATCCTTCCTCTAACTCTTTTCAGTGCTGCTGCTTGGAGCTGAGCTCCTGAGAGAAGTATTTATCACTCTTCACCGGTGTTGTCAAGGTGCTTGGGAATCTACAGAGTGTGCTTAGCAATGCATGCCTGATGAATGAAAGAATGAACCAAGAGATAAACCAGAGCATTTGGTTGGTCACCTCGCCTCTCTCATCCCCATTTCCTGCATTTCTTTCCTCTGCCCTGGAATCTCTTGTCCATCTTTCTCCATCCTGCTCTGAGATCCAGGAGGCTAAACCAACAGGGTCCTTGTCATCTGGATTTTGACGAGTTTAGCTGATGGGCGCCACTGGAGGAAAGGCAGTGAGGTCTGGACTAGGAAGTTCTTTATGTACAGCTGCTCTTCCTGGGGCCCAGTGACTGCTCCATCCATCTAAGGAGCGCCTCCCTGCTGTTTCTGGTCCTGCAAATGTCTCTACCAGCTCCCATCACCCTGCCCACACCGTGGGGAGCACTCCATCACAAAAAAAAACCCTCAAATTATCAGCTTTGTGTCTGCCATTTCTTCCCCAAGGACACTGATACCACGTCAGATAGATCTGAACATGTGCTATTCTAGAGCAGGACTTGGGCTCTTTTTGGTTTTGGGAGAGCAGATCCTACCACTTCCCTTGGTAAACCTCCACTGTTTCACAGTCACATCAAACGGCTCTGCGCCTGCTGTAACTTGGGCAAATAAGTTATAAATCTGTGCATTGTCTTGAAGAACTAAGCAGGTTGTTTGGAGAAATTGCAGAATTTAGCAGACATGAGCCATTGCTGACAGTTAAATGTTTTTAAGAAGAGTAAGATAAAATGTCACTTCACGGAAGAAAAAAAAAAGTGTATACTGTACATGATTTTTTTCCTATTCTGAGTTGCCAGGCTGTGGGTGTTTAAAACTCTTCAGAAGATTTGGTCTGTCATGTTTAGGTGGTGGGTGGCAAAAGAAATTCTAGGTTAAAAAATTATAAGACATCCACTCCATTGTTTCTTGCTTAAGTGTGAACTGCAGATGGTCGGATCCAGATACTATGGGCTGGCGCCGTCAAGGCCAGTTGGCAGCTCCCCAGGGGGACAGGTTACCTGTGGAAATGCCTGTCCAAACCATCCCCTCCTGGCTTTCAGGAACCACTTTGCACTAATTCTAAAGAAGACAGGGTTTTCTCTATCAAATACAGCCCTAGAAATAGCCAAGGTAGGCTTAATAAATCAGAAATCCCATAGGAAGGAGCAGGAAAATATTTTTCATCGATGTGTCCAAAGAGGAGAATGTTACCGATAAAGATAAAAGAAAAAGCAAAATGAGGAGATGGAAAGACGTCTTATTGGTTGACCTGGGAAATTGTTTTCCACTGACCCTAGCTCAGTAAACCCTTGCCTGATTTCCAGCATGGAGCTTCTCGGACACTCCCATGGAGAACCCAGATACTTTGCACAGTGAACAGGCCTTCCTCACTTTGTACACCACTCACGTTTCCTTGCCAGCTTCCCGGCTCCCTGCAGGATGGTATTCAGTGTCCTTTGGCTAATGACCTCCACCAAGTGACCGCTCCCCAAGCATGTACAGCTCACAGACCCCAGCTTTAGGGCACTCCCCACTCCGGGAGGGTCAGGGTTCCAGGGGGTCACTCCCCGGAGGGGAGGGCCAAGTGCTTGGCCAGGCGGACCTGGTGCAATCAGAGTCTGTTGAGAAAAGTAAAAAGCGCCCGTAAGTTGGCCACTGATCTTCCAGCTTTCAAATGAATTATTTTGCTGATTTGTTCATTCAGCCAAGGTTCTAGGCATTGATGATAAGATGCTTAAACCAATCAAATTTAATTCTCTCATCATGAAAGAGAGAGTTAAGATAATAAATGAATAAACAAAGCAATTACAGAAGTCCAATCACCTTCTTTGCCCTGGTTTCAGAGAGAAACCGTGAAAGTGAAGCCAGGCCCTGGGCCCCGCTGCTGGTTACAGCCCTCCTGATGCAGACTCACTTCCCCCAGAAAGACTCTGAAGTTATACCTGAGAAAGCAACCAAAGCTGCAGGCGCATTTGGGGGCTTAAAGTTAACACATGGTCTAGGGCTGCAAGGGCGTCTGACTGGTAGACAAAACGCAGTCCTCTTGGGCACATAGGAACCCACGTGGTTTCCAGAAATTCCTACAAGGTGTGCGTGAACTTTCAGAAACATATTCCAGGTGTGAGGACCTTCAGTGAAAAAGGTGCTTGCTTTCGTGTCTAAGGCAAACTTGGTCGTCTTGCACTATTCCCAGGAGGAACTGAGGCCAGCTGTTTACCTTCATTAAGAAAATTAATTTTCAGATGACTGTAGATTAACAGCTCACAATTTCCTAAAAATACCTTCCTGCTTCATTTCGTGCCTTTATTCATGTTATGGAAAATATAAGACTTTTTGGCAAACAAATATTACTTCTGAGCATTTCTGGCAGGTATAGGGTTTGATTCTAAATGCAATTTTGCCGCTCTTACCCTGACACTGGGAAAGATTGAAGGCAGGAGAAGGGGGCGACAGATGATGAGACGGTTGGATGGCGTCACCGACTCAATGGACATGGGTTTGGGTAGACTCCGGGAGTTGGTGATGGACAGGGAGGCCTGGCGAGCTGTGGTTCATGGGAGTGCAAAGAGTCGGACATGACTGAGCGACTGAATTGAATTGAAGTATTACTTGGAAGAGGGTATGTGCACATTGTCAGTCTGCCACCTCTTGAACAGATCCTGACTGATCCAAGACCAAGGAAAGCAAAATGTAGGCAGGGAAAGAAAAGCAGGTATCTGATGACAAAGCTATTATTATTGTCACTGCTATCATAGTGTTGTGGATATCTGAGTAGAAGTTTGGTTTGGAATGGCATCTTAGTGTTGCTATAAGTAGCTCCCAATGTTAGCTGTACATCTGAACTACCTGGGGAGTTTGTGAAAGTATAAATATTTAGGGCCTGGCCCTTGGGTATTCTGATTAGTAAATCTGGTTTAGGGCCAAGGAATCTTTAGTTTGAAACAATGTCTTTAAATGATTCTAAAGTGGGGTCAGCACCAAGAACTGCTGGTCTGGGCCGACTTCAGCCTCCAGCAGAGAAGAACGTCTGGGCTTCCCCATGGAAATGTCAGTGCCTCAGAGTTCCCTCCAGAGGGCAGATCTGGGTCCAGGTTACATCCTAACATCGGAAGGCGAGCTTCAGCCCCGCCTGCCTCTCCCACGCTGATCCTAACTCTGTTCCCAGGAGCAGCTCGAGACCAGTTTCTCCCTCGTTTCCCACTGGCCATTGTGATGGGGGCAGGGAGTAGAGAAGGCCCCTCAGTACCTACTTTATTCTTTCATGTGCTGGAATTTCTAGGCTCTTCGGACACTGCCTGGAGTTGGTGAGAGTGTTTGGAACTTGGTCCCCTGGAGGCCACGTCTGTTGGGGCTGCAAGTTTCTTCCGTGATATTCCCAGAGACTCGCACATCTCGGATGGCCTGAGCGCCTTCGTTCGTTCTCCTCTCCTGGAATCTCAGCGCCTGCCTCCTTCTCTGCCAGAACACACTTGATTGGATTCATCATGCCGCAGGAATGGCTGTTCAAGACCCACAGCACAGAGGGATTCAGCAAATGCATAAAAGGTCAGACAAGGTGGAGGAGAAGCAGGGAAGTGTCACACTTAACTGCAGGGTACATTACACCTCATCAGCGGTGTTTATGCTAAAAGGAAAATAAAACTATGATTGCATGTAAACAGAGAACCCTTAGTGTAAGCTAATAAATGCTTTAACGCTACATGATGAGCCTGAATCCCATAACACATTGTAAAATATTTCCTCCACATTGTGGAGAGGCAAAGGTGTCAAACCAGGTCTATAAATTTTCAACAATAGATGTATCTTGTGCTTCTGCCTGGTAATTGTATTAAAACAATACAGCCTTTTAGCTGTGCTTTTCAACTAATTGAAAATACTCCACAGGCGTACTGTAAAAAGACAAAGATGTGTGTGAGTGGAATTGAGTGGAGTTACTGAAATAAACGTGAAGACTGATTGAAGGCACGCTGAAACTGGATTTTACCTCAAGCCCTGGGATGGTTCTGAGAACTGTAGCTGAATATCTTAAAGGAAAAGGCAATCTTAGCATCCTCGTGTGTGTTTGTGTATAATTAAGAATGAAGCATTTCTGCACATTCAAATTGGATTCTTGCCTCTAGTACTGGGTTGGTGCTGTGAATTTTAGGTAAAAATCTTTAAGCAAAAGGCAATCTCAACATCCTAGTGTGTGTGTGTGAGAGAGAGCATGCCAACATGCACAGACACACACGATATTTTATTTTTAATTAAGAATGAAGGTATTTCTGCACATTTGTTAATCAAAATCTATAGAAATTTAAAAAATAAAGATGCCTTTTAAGGTCAGATTGGTTTTCAGAGAAGAGGGAACAAAAGAGTTAAGGAGGCCAAGCAAAGCTACTATGCCTTCTCTATAGGCTAACTGGTTGTATCTCCCCCAGACTCACATGTTGAAACCTCATCCTCACGTTGGCACTTGGAGATGGGGGCTTTGGGAGGTGCGGAAGCCAGGAGGTGGGGCCCTTGCAAGTGGAGTCGGTGCCCTTATAAAAGAAATCCCACCGAGCTCTCTTCCCCACTTCCACTCCATGAGGACACGGCGATAGGAGGCTGCTTATGAGCCAGGATATGGGCTCCCTCCAGTCTCAAACCTGCCAGAGCCCTGACCTCAGGCTCTCCAGCCTCCGGGAATGGTGAGAAGGGCATTCCTCCTGTTTACACGCTGCTGGCTTGTGCTGACCTGTTACAGTGCTGAACTGACAGCCTTCCTGGCTTCACACCCCAGCTGCACGGCCGCTGCCCTTGGGCCGTGCAGAAAGTCACGGCTGACGCTTCGCTCCGGCTCCTCGGAGAGCAGCCTCGGTTGCTCAACAGGAGATAGTATAATCACGGAACAGCTAAATCCAATCTGTTAAATTTTTCCAAAAGCAGCAGAAACAGGAGCATCTGTCACAGTGTCTGTGATTAATACATGACTTACGTCGAAGCGTGGAGGTGCATACAAAGGGATGGGCATACCGACACACAGCAGGGAGCCAGACGCACGCTCCTCTCGGCGTGTTTTGTTGTCAACATAGGGAGAACAAATGCTTCTGCTATACTTTAATTTGTAAAGTATATATTTATCTTTAAGAATGTCTACCACATAAAGAAAAAAATTTAATAGTAGCTCAATGTTCCTTAGAAATGATTTATCTCTTGTGCAGTACTTTCTGAGCCAAGTAGCCAGTTTTATTTGGAAATTGAAAAATGACAGCGAGTTATTTTTAAAGCCGTTTTTCTACTCGTGCCCTGTAACCCCTGAAGAAGTCAGGCCCACGATAGCATACACAGAGAGTCACAAAACCGTCATCATCTAGATTTATTTCTCAAAGAGGACAGTCTAATCAGACGTTCGATGATGCCTTTGTGACCAGGATTCTGAAATGGATGTGACTGTTCCATCTTACTACTTTTAGAAATATGATTTACAGCTCCCTTCTGCTTATTTTTCACCCTGTGTGTCTATTATGTTTCCTTTTAAAGATTGTATTTAAAAAAAAAAAAAAGAAGCAACAACTTGACTTAATGTAAAGCCAGAACAAGAAAGGTCTGGCAGAAACAATTTGCGGTGGAAAATCTATTTAGGGAAGAGAAGTTTCAGGTCCAGGAGGGCCACTTCTGCAGGGGCTTTCTGCATCCCGGTGACCTGTGGCCGCGCCATGGGGAGGGTGGAGAAAGGCCTGGGCTTTGCGACCCTGGGGCAGGGCGGCCTCCCGGGCTTCGGTGATGCTCCCGCTTGCCTTCTGATCTCTGGCATCTGTCGTGGTAGCTGGAGCCGGGGACAGTCAGGATGGGGTGCCTCCTTCCCAGTGGGCTCCCGTCCTTCTTCCTCTTCAGGATCTAAGGGAGGACGGCCTCTGCCCACTTAGGCCGCTGCTGAGAAGCAGCCCGCGACGCGTCAGAGCTGCCGGAACGAAGCTCAGCGCCGAGGCTGCGCCCCGGAGCTGCCCGTTTAAGCGTGGCTCTCCTCCCTGTCCTTCCTTCCCTGTTTGGCCCCTGAGGATGCCGCGCGTCTTACTGTCTGGAAGGGCTGCCGTGGCCTCCCTCCCCGGTGTCTCCTCTGCGGGAAGTGGCTCCCCGGGGCCCCGCTAAGAGCCTGCCTCCTCTCCTGTCCAGCGCGGCCCGGCCTCCTCCGCGAAAGCGCCCCTGGTTCTCCCAGCCCGGGTCTGCCAGCGCGTGGCGGGCTCCGCGCGTCGTCTGGGCACGCCTGTCGCCGCCCCCAGGGAGAAGCGCCGGAGGCCGCGGCTGCGCCTCGTGTTTCCCACGACCCGCCCCGGGCCTGGCGCGGCCGAGCCCCGCGGGAAGGCCTGCCCACGGCCCTGCCCAGCGCGGCTGCCTGCGGCGCTCGGCCGGGGCTGCAGCCCAGCGCACCGAGGGCCGAGGGCAGCCTTGCCTGAGCGCATGCTCGCCTCCGGGGGCGCGCCCTCCCCGGGACTGGCTGTCCTCCGGATGGACGGCGTCTACAAGGCCTCCTGGCCTTCCTGCCCACTCGGCGAGCGGGAGTGAAGCCCACCGCAGCTCAAGGCAAAGGCCGCAGCCCCAGAGGACGTCCCCGAGCGGGCCTTTCTAGCGGGAAACCAGGGTCCATTTGAGTGGGTCGCCTCCCGTGTGGCCCCGTGCGTGAGGCTGGGCCTGCCTGCTGCGCCGCCTCCTGACCCCGACCCTCCGACTGCTCCTTCCCAGGCCCGCCCCGCCACCGGTCCGCTCTCAGCGTTGTGGCTGCTGGGTATCGACCTCTTAAATCTGTTCCCTACGGGCAAATTCCCCACTGAGATACGAAAAGCATGAAGATGGTAAGTAGAGCTGTAGACATTTTCTCTGAAAAAGCAAAGACAAGCACTGAAACTTGCTGATAATTAATGCATTTTTACTTCTTTATAATCATCTCACTTTCATTAATTTATTCATGAAATTCATAGTCAAAGCTACGGTTTTTCCAGCAGTCATGTGTGGATGTGAGAATTGGACTATAAAGAAAGCTGAGCACCAAAAAATTGATGCTTTTGAACTGTGGTGTTGGAGAAGACACTTGAGAGTCCCTTGGACTGCAAGGAGGTCCAACCAGTCCATCCTGAAGGAGATCAGTCCTGGGTGTTCATTGGAAGGACTGATGCTGAAGCTGAAACTCCAGTACTTTGGCCACCTCATGAGAAGAGCTGACTCATTGGAAAAGACCCTGATGCTGCGAGGGACTGGGGGCAGGAGGAGAAGGGGACGACAGAGGATGAGATAGCTGGATGGCATCACCGAATCGATGGGCACGGGTTTGAGTAAAATGGGAGTTGGTAATGGACAGGGAGGCCTGGCGTGCCGCAGTCCATGGGGTTGCAGAGTTGGACACGACTGAGCGACTGAACAGCATTGTGCTTGGCATTTTCTCAGTAGTTGGAAGAGACATGAAGAGGCAAGTACCCCTGCCCTCGTGGTGAGGCTTGGGGGTTGATGGACAATAAGCCGTGAACTTAGTAAATAAGTAAATTACGTCATTTGTGATGGACCAAAGGCTGGAGCAAGAGTCCAGGGCATCGAGAACCCTGTGACACAGTGTGTGAGTGGTGAGGGCTCAGGTCGCGTCTGAGCAGATTGGGGGAGGCGACCGGGCCGGGGGGAAGCGGGCAGCAGCACAAGCAGGGGGTGGAGATCAGAGGCCCCGGGTGGGGGTGGGGGCGTCCGCAGGTGTCTGCGGAGCGGCGGGGAGGCCAAGAGCAGGGCGGAGAGCTGGAGGGCTGCAGGGCGACAGCACCGCTCTAAAGACTTCAGAGTTTATTTTTATCAGAGTAAAAGCCATTCTCCTTCACCCTAAGAGAAAAGACGGGGTGCTTTGAGGTGCCTGCCCTCACTGAAGACAGGACATCTGTCTTCACCCACTTTGGCAACTATCCAGGGGAACGGTCCGCTCTGTGAACGGGCCGTGCTCTAGCCCAGTACGCAGACGTCCTCAGGAAGCCCAGAGATCAGACACAGGAAGAGAGAGCAAGAGCTCCTGGAGGCAGAGAGCGCGTTTGCAGCTCTAGTAAAGCCTTTCTTGAGCACCACGACGTGCAGACAGGGGCGTCCTAGCGGAGAGAGCTGTTCAGCAAGAGACAGTGCACAAAACAGGCACACTCACCAAGTGGCTAAGGCGGGGACGCGAAGGTCGTGAAGACCGATGTCTATGGCCTCATGTGCCCAAGCGCTGTGTAGGACTTAAAAAAAAAAAAAGCAAACTGTAGAGAAAACAAATTCATGAGTGTCATTCCAGGCACTGCGGAAAGCTCCTTGCATAGAAGTCATGGCCACAGAATCATGTACAGAGAGTATATTGGCAAGGGTGACGGTGTGGTTTGTAAATCTAGAAAGTATGACTTTGTAGAAATTCATGAAGCTGACAGTGGGGTGAGTAGAGGAAGGCCGTGGGACTAAAGGTGAGAGAAGGGGCAAAGGCAGATGGCCGCTAACCTGCCCGGGTTCCATCCGTTAAAAAGAAACAGTGTTTGATCACACTTCAGCATATTGCGCTTGATAAACTAACCAGAAACTCAGAGAGAAGGCTGAGGCCCTGATTTTTGCATGTTGCTGGGAAACTGTCATCCTTATTCGAATGGGTGAATTTTAAGGAGGAAAAGTAAGTGCTGCAAAGCCAGTCTTGCTTCTTCCGCCCTGCAGCAGATAGCGCCAGGTGCTGGGTCGTTTCTAGCATCAGTGTGGGCAGACCTGTGACGGGGGCGATGCGTGTCCCGTGACTCTGAACCCTGAGATGCTCCTAGTCCCCACTTCCCTCGCCCTCCTGCCTCCTGTGACCTCACTTGGCATCGCAGGGCGCTGCCTCCTCCGCATGTCAGCCTCTGCTCCATCCTGGTGAAATCCCCGGGAGGTCAAGGGAGACGTGGACTGAAAGGTGTCCGCTGGACTGAGGGACGAGGAGGCCATTCCTGATCTAGCAACAGCAGTGTTCGTGGAAGCCACGTGCAGCTGCGTGTGGGTTGCAGGATGAGTGAGGGGTAAGGATCGAAGCCGGTGGGTATAAGAAACCCTATTGTGCAAAGAAAGGGCTAAGAGGAGGCGTTTAAATTTTAAGACAAGGACACATGGAACACGTTTAGACGTCAGATGTTAATGGAAAGGAGCCAGTCGCAAGGAACAGTTGACGGTGCAGGAGAGGGAGGGAGCAGTCCACAGCGCAGGCCCTGCGCCCTGCTGGGGCTTTAAGTTGACGGTGAAGGAGAGGGAGGGGGCAGTCCACAGCGCAGGCCCTTCGCCCTGCTGGGGCTTTAAGTTGACGGTGCAGGAGAGGGAGGGAGCAGTCCACAGCACAGGCCCTGCGCCCTGCTGGGGCTTTAAGACCCGGTGGTAAATGGCTCTGGCCTGTTGCTGAGGTCCAGCAAACAAGTGCCAGGAAAGTTTACTGTCTGCTCCGTCTCATTCAAGAAACTCAAGCATCACCTTTAAGTAGGATCTTGAACACTGGAGCCATTAAACAAATCTGGGAGGAATGGCCCATTGTCTAACATCATAGGACTGAGAAAAGATCCCCTCTGCTCTAACACATGACTAACGTTTTCTTAATATTCTCGGAGGTTCCGTGAGTAATATTATGATAAACCACTCTAACCATTTCTGAAAGCCATTTCCACATTAGCATTATCCAATTGATTTTCATTATCCTGGGTACTTTTTTTTTTCTTCTAAAGATCTATTGCACCTGCTCTGCCTTTAATTGTTTTAAAAACAGACCATCTCCAAGCAAGACATTTACAGAAACATAAACTAGTCTGACCCAAACTCAGAGCTCTGTGATTTCAGGAGACCTCAGTGCTAACCAACGAAGGCCTGAGCTAGAGCGATATACGGGTCAGCATTGCTGTTTAGTTATGTCAGGGTTAACAGTTTAATTTTCAAAGAGAACTGCAGAAAATGCAGGTGGGGCAGGATCTCCTGGAGCCATCCAAATTGGGGCTCTAATTAGTCCTGGGATTCATATTCCCGCATGTTGTTTAAGTCTTGTGAGCTTTGGATGCTCCTTGTATACACACATGCTAAGTCGCTTCAGTCGTGTCTAAATCTTTGTGACCCCATGGACTGTAGCCCGCCAGGCTCCTCTGTCCATGGGATGTTCCAGGCAAGAATACTAGAGTGGGTTGTCATGCCCTCCTCCAGGGGATCTTCCCAACCCAGAGATGGAACCGCATGTCTTGCATCTCCTGCATCGACAGGCAGGTTCTTTACCACTAGCACCACCTGGGAAGCCCTTGGATGTGTCTCACCTCCCCGCTAAAAGTAAGCATGTGCAGTAAATAGCCCTCCCTCCATGCAGCCTGGACAGCTGCCCGGGGCCTCAGACTCAGAGCCCTGAGTGTCACTGTGGTTCTCACAGCGCCGTGAGCACCTTCCCAGCTCTCCTGTTAGGGACTGGCTTCAGCTGTCGTGTGGAACAACAGTCTTGGATTGCATGCACTCAAGCTTCTTGTTTCCGGGAAGCTTCTGTCACTTGTATATAATCTGCCTTAATGCTCAGAGTGTTACGTGTTCCATCAGACATTGATTTCCATTTTTCAAGAGAAGACTTTCCTCCTAAAGCTCAGCGAAGCTTTCCTAATTCTTTTAAGAACACCATGTTTTTATACCTACAAATAATGCCAGAGCTGGGTCCTGTTGCTGTATGGATTCAAACATGATATAGGCCAGTAGAGAGGACAGTTCAGTCGTGTCCGACTCTTTGCAACCCCATGAACCGCAGCTCGCCAGGCCTCCCTGTCCATCACCAGCTCCCGGAGTTTACTCAAACTCATGTCTGTTGAGTCTGTAATGCCATCCAACAATCTCATCCTCTCTCGTCCCCTTCTTCTCCTGCCTTCAATCTTTCCCAGCATCAGCTTCTTTTCAAAAGAGCCAGCTCTTCACATCAGGTGGCCAATGGATTGGAGTTTCAGCTTCAGCATCAGTCCTTCCAATGAGTACTCAGGACTGATTTCCTTTAGGATGGACTGGTTGGATCTCCTTGCAGTCCAAGGGACTCTCAAGAGTCTTCTCCAACACCACAGTTCAAAAGCATCAATTTTTCGGCACTCAGCTTTCTTCACAGTCCAACTCTCACATCCATACATGGCCACTGGAAAAACCATAGCCTTGACTAGACGGACCTTTGTTGACAAAGTAATGTCTCTGCTTTTTAATATGCTGTCTAGGTTGGTCATAACTTTCCTTCCAAGGAGTAAGCGTCTTTTAATTTCATGACAGCAATCACCATCTGCAGTGATTTTGGAGCCCAGAAAAATAAAATCAGCCACTGTTTCCCAATCTATTTGCCATGAAGTGATGGGACCAGATGCCATGATCTTAGTTTTCTGAATGTTGAGCTTTAAGCCAACTTTTTCACTCTCCTCTTTCACTTTCATCAGGAGGCTCTTTAGGTCTTCTTCACTTTCTGCCATAAGGGTGGTGTCATCTGCATATCTGAGGTCATTGATGTTTCTCCTGGCAATCTTGATTCCAGCTTGTGAGAGGTCAATTTTGCTGTATTAAAACTGCCCTGGGCTCCTAAAGAGGATCCTTCAGAGTAAGTTTGATCTGATATCAGACTGACTCTCATTGCAGACTTCTAATTTTCTTAACGCATCCCTCCAGTCCGTTAGGTAGCGCATCCCCAGGTATCAGGCTCGGCAGAGCACCTGGGTGAGCCCGCGTGCAAGCTGCTGCTTTGGTCTGTGCTGTGGCGAAGGTCATCGATGGCTTGATCTCGATGCAGTCAATCCGTAGCCACTCAGGTTGGAGACTCAGAAGCTACCTGGCTTGGTGTGAACACATCATCCCAGACCCAGCGAATGCTCTTAAGCGCAATTATATTTAGCTGTGAGTTTTAGAAACGCGCAGACCTGGCATCTCCTGGAGGCGTGGCGGATGGAGGCAGTCCAGAGGGCTCAACGCGGATGGCTCGGAGGAGCCTAGTTCCAGGCCGCCAGAGTCTGTCTCCTGCTCATGGTGTCGGCCGGGGCCTCCTCTGAGAAGGACTTGGCTTGCGCGTAGACATACGGGCAAGGCTGTCCCAAAGAATGCAGACAGAAAAGCTGTCTTCATTTGGGCTCCTCCTGTAGCTGACCCAAATGCAGTCCAGGTTTGACGCATGAGACAGGGCACTCAGGGCTGGTGCACTGGGACGGCCCTGAAGGATGGGATGGGACGGGGAGGGAGGTGGGGGGGGATCCAGGATGGGGGACACGTGTACACCCATGGCGGATTCACGTCAGTGTATGGCAAAACCACTACAATATTGTAAAGGAATTAGCCTCCAATTAAAATAATTAATTTTAAAAAATAAATAAATGCAAGGAGGCTATCTGACGACTGGGACAGGAGGCAGCAGGAAGTGGGGATGTGGGAAGAAAGGAGAAAGAAGGGTGCGCTGCACGCCCATTACCAGCAGGGAGCCAAGGCTCAGCCCTGCCGGGATTTGGGGGCAGCGTGGCACACTCGTCAGGCGTCCGCCTCGGCGGAGGACAGTGAGGACGCCATGCTGCTGGTCCACTGGCTCCCCGTCTGCTTCCTGCTGCTCGGGCACCAGTGGCAAGGGGAGGGAGTGCTGGGGCTGACAGAGGCCGGGGCAGCAGGACAGCAGGGGAGATGCCAGCGGTGTGGGCAGAGCGTGTCTGCATCTTGGGCCCCCGGAGCGGTGGGAGCCAGGCCCCCAGGTGGAGAGAAAGGAGCCTGTTTCAGTCCATTCAGGCTGCTGTGACAAAATCACCGTACTCTGGGTAGCTTACGGGGCCTCCCTGGGGGCTCCGATGGTAGAGAATCTGCCTACCATGCGGGAGACCTGGGTTCAGTCCCTGGGCCGGGAAGATCCCCTGGAGAAGGGCATGGCAGCCCACTCTAGGATTCTTGCCTGGAGAATCCCATGGACAGAGGAGCCTGGCGGGCTACTGTCCATGGGCTTGCAAAGCGTTGGGCACAAACCAGGTGGCTTATAAACACCAAGCATTTATTTCTTGCAGTTTTGGAGGTCGGGGGTCTGAGATCGTGGCACCGACACCCCGAGAGCCTGGTGAGGTTCTGCTCACAGGCTGCAGACGGCCGGCCGGCTTCTCACCGGGTCTCCAGGGCAGGAGGACTGCAGGGCTGTGTGGGGTCTATTTTATACAACTGTTTATACACTGTTTCCATTCCTGGGGGCTCTACCTCTCAACACCACCTCCTAATACCATCAAACTGGGCGTTAAGATTTCAGTATGTAGACTGTAGGAGGACTCGAACATGCAGACCGCAGCACAGAGACACCGAGGAAGCTGCCTAAGGAGATGGTGTTTGCCCTCCTCACTTTGCTGTGCCCCAGGACACACACTAAGGTGTCTGAACCTGATTAGATGAACATACTTTGCTCTGGCAGCTATGTGAAGTGACCAGGGCCCTTATGTTGCGATGGGAACGCGAACTGGTCCAGCCACTTCGGAAGCCAATGAGCAAGTTCTTGCAAAGTTAACATGAGCCAGGAACTCTGTCCCTGAGTTATTACCCAAGAGAAAGAGCTAAACACGCGTGTCCCCAAAAAGACCTGCGAGGCAGCATTAGTCACAGTGTCCCCACGCTGGGAAGAACCAGACTGCTCATCGGCTGCAAACTAAGAAACCGTGGAATGTCCGTTCAGTGAAACACGTCTCCACAGTCAGAAGGCACGGAATACTGACAAGTGTTCCAACAGGGATGAGTCTTCCCAGCGTCTGCCCAGTGAAAGGACCCAGATACAAAGTGGCGTTCTGGAAAAGGCAGAACCGCAGGAGCCCAAGACAGATGAGAACGCTGCAGGTGCTGGGGGTGGGCTGGCCTGAACGTTCCTGTGGGCAGGTGAGACCTCGGTAACCTCGCCTTAACACACACGAGGATTTCAGGGCGGCTGAGGCGCCAGACGGTGGCAGGAGAGTCACCAGATCGGGTCCCGCCTCGGGGGAGTCAGAGAGACGGAAAGGGGCCCCTTTTCTAGAGGGGGTGTGGGGTCCTCTCTCCTCTGTCTCTCTGGACAGTCCCCGCCTTACAGAGCCAGGACGGGAGCGCCCTCTGCTCGGGAGACTCCTGAGGCCGTGTGTCCACGGCAGAGCCGGCCTGCCCCCCGGGGCCCAGCGCCAGCTCCGCCCTCCAACTGCCGGTCCCGTCCCCCTTCACCCCGGGAGCCTGCGTCCTCATGGAGACACGCTCGTTCAGTAGTAGGTGACGGCTGTCGGGGTGACTCCCGGTTGGCTGTGAACAACGCGGAAACCAGCTCGTTTCAGGTTCCTTGCAGTGACTTCCCCTCACGGCACAGACTGAAAACGCTGGGAAAACAAGGTGGGTGGAGAGGGAGGTCTCCAGTCGAGAGCGCAGGTCGCTTTTTAGGGTCACAGATTGTCTCAGGTTGCCGTGAGCCAGCAAACTCAGCCAGAAGTTTCTGTCTGGAGTGGCTGCGTCCCTGTCTCCAGCCTGCCTCTGACCTGGACTTGATGTCCTGCGACAGTGCCTGCCAGCGGGAAGCGTCAGGGAGGGGAGGAGCTGTCGACAGCAACGCAGCTTCTTAGAAAGGAGGCAACCGGGGAGAACTTGGTGGAGCCCCAGGGATGACTGGGCGGGAGCCTGCCTGCGGCTCTGGCTGCGCCTTCGGGCTGTCTCCTCACGGCGGGCAGAGTACAGAGTGCCCTCCCGGCGAGCACGTCACGCACTGCAGCCCTTCAGTCAGATGCCGCATCTTACCCATGTAACCAAACTCCGTTTTGCTGGTCATATGTGTAGGGGGCACGATTCTGAAATGCACAGAGGCTTTTCCGAACATGTAACCCTGTACAGTCGCTTTCTCTTGCTTGGCTTCCTGTCGGACTTGGCTTTGCTTTGCTTTCGCTCCCTTTCCTCCAGGCCTTCGGGAGGTCAGGGGGAGCAGGGGTCTGAAGCGGTGCTCACTGGAGACCCAGACCCCGCCTGGCCACCGCTCCGCCCGCTGTGCTGTGTTCACACGTCTGCAGCTCTCCCCATTTGTGGATTCGAAGCAAGTGCCCGTGAAACGTGGCCGGCAGAGGGGTGCGTCGTCCCCGGGGACGGGCAGGAGGGGAAAGACTTCCCACAGTACGGCAGAGGCTCGCTCTGCGAGGAGAGGGAGAAGGAGGAGAGAGAAGAAGAAGGGGAAGGCAGAGCGAGCCTCGAGGGAGCTGAGCCCGAACATCTGAGGTGTGCCCCAGGTACAGCTTGTTTGGGTCGCAGCTTCGGGAGCAGCCTTCCTGGTCTTAGTCGCCTGTGCGGGAGCATGGCGCTCCGCCGTCTCTGACTCGGCAGCCCCCTTCTGCAGCAGGAACCCTGGGGTGGGCTGCCATTCCCTTCTCCGGTGCCTGAGTATAATCACATCAAAATCCCCCTCTGCACATGTGCTCATTAAAAAGCAAAAAGTCTCCCACTCTCACTCCTCATGGAACAGAGTGAACACAGTCTATGTTAAGACCCACTGTGGGGCCCGTTCCTGCCGAGTAGAGAGGCACCGCCTTCAGGACTGGGGGCCAGAAATAGTCCTGGGGATTAAGAGGCTGAGAGTGTTGCAGTGGTTGAGAAGTCTGACAGCTGAGGAATTGGGGGAGACTAATTAATGCCTTCTCAGAAGGAGGAAGATAAATAAGCCTCGGTTGTTTGCTTGCATTCTTTCTCCCTTCATAATGACAGGCAACAGAGTCACTCCCAAGATAATGAGTCACTTCAAAGAAAGAAGCAGATATCTGAGTTTGCAGCTGAATCACCAAAGACGCCAAGGAACCCTCAAAGAAGATGAAACAGCACTGTATTCTCTGGAGAAGAAGGCAGCCGATTCTGAGGCATCAAGGGTGTCAGACTTTACGGAAATGCTGCGACATATGCAAAGACTGCATGGGGCAGACTTGTCTCAGACGAGTGTCTCGTTGTATTAAAAACACAAGCACACTTTATTTTTGTTTCCATTTAAGTTTATTCGGTAGGGCCAGCTCCTTCCCTGGAGCAGGACATCACATGACTTTCCTGGACATGCTTATGTCACACAAGTCCCCCCGCAGTCTACCTTTCTGCACAGGACTTATGTAGAGACTATGAGCCTAGGCCCTGAACAATCGAAACTACGACCTTGATTTAACATCGAGGCGGCCCCCCCACAGGACGCTCCGAGCAGAGAGCAGACGGGTCGTGACAGGCCCCTCCTCCCGGAAGGAGCTCTTCTCTGCATCCGCCCTTCTCAGCAAGGAGAGGTCTGCCCTGTGGCTCTGTGCTGAGGGTCACCGTCTCACACGTGGCCGGAGCCTGCTGACTCTTTCAGGGGCTAGAGACCCTCCCTCCCGGACGCCTGTGTCTGGAGCCGTCCCTCACGGTCCCCAGAAGGTGGATGACTTACTCTCATGACGTGTCTCGAACGTCGGTGGTTCTACAGTTCTTTATCCTGAGGGAGCTCTGCCCCTCCAGTCCAGTTCAGGTCAGTCAGTTCAGTTCAGTCGCTCAGTCGTGTCCGACTCTCTGAGACCCCACGGACTGCAGCACGCCAGGCCTCCCTGTCCATCACCATCTCCCAGAGTTTCCTCAAACTTCTGTCTATCGAGTCGGCGATGCCCTCCAGCCATCTCGTCCTCGTCCAGGTGGCCCTCTCGGCGGCGCTGAAGGGCCTCTGTGCACTGATCACAGCTGGCCCCTGGGAGGTCGGGGGAGGCACCATGGGCTCACAGCCTTCCTTTGCGGCTGCTCCACCCTGCTCCTTCCCCAAGCGGAGAAGTCATATTTTGCCCTTTAAATGGAACAGGCAGACTTGGGTGTCAGTCCACTGTGACTCCCTCCAGCCCCCAAGCCGCAGGGGAAAGTATTGCCCTCTCTGATGAAAGCCTGGCACCCTTACTTTCAGTTGAGCCTGGGCAGCTACGGCTGAATAGGAGCTCAGAAGCTTCCTTCAAATCTTACCTCCAACAAAATGCTTCACATGCGCAGCCGTGTGAGACTTTGCTTTTAAACCCATCCAGCTTTTCCAAGGGAGAAGGCAATGGCAGCCCACTCCAGTGTTCTTGCCTGGAGAATCCCAGGGGCGGGGGAGCCTGGTGGGCTGCAGTCCATGGGGTCGCGAAGAGTCAGACACAACGAGCGACTTCACTTTCACTTCCCTGCACTGGAGAAGGCAATGGCAGCCCACTCCAGTGTTCTTGCCTGGAGAATCCCAGGGGCGGGGGAGCCTGGTGGGCTGCCGTCTATGGGGTCGCACAGAGTCAGACACGACTGACGTGACTTAGCAGCAGCAGCAGCTTTTCCAAGACCGTCTCCTTTACCAAAGTCAGCTGATTAGAGAATTTAATTAAATCTCCACGTCTTCATAGCAGCACCTAGATTAGCGCTCGATTGTCTGATGCTTGCCTGTCCCCTAGTCGAGTTGACAGAGCACGGGCCCTGCATCGCAGGGCGCTGTAAAGCCGAAGTGACGGCTATAAATCAGGTAACAGGGTCTGGCGCACAGGAGTCAAGTACCGACTATCACACATATCGCTCACCAGCTCTGTGGCTTTGGGCAAGTCGTGTGACTTGTCTGAGCCTTGATTTCCTCACGGCAAAATGAAATCCCTGGAAGAGAAAATCACAAAGGTTTCTCTCTTTTCTTTAAAAAAATATACATATTTTTAATTGGAGGATAATTGCTTTACGGTACTGTGCTGGTTTCTGCCGAAGATCAGCACGAATCTGCCGTAGGCAACACGTGTCCCTCCCTCCCGCCTCCCTCCCGCCTCCCGCCCGCCCCACCCCTGGGTTGTCACGGAGCGCTGGTGTGAGCTCCCTGAATCACACTGCAAGCCCCCACTGTCTGCCTGCTTTACATGTGGCAGTGTGTGAGTTTCTGAATACCGCCTCCGTTCAGCGACCTTCTCCTTCCGACACCTCCCGTGTCCACAAGTCCGTTCTCTGTGTCTGCATCTCCACAGCTGCCCTGCAGACAGGATCATCAATACCGTCCTTCTACATTCTATATATATATGCGTTAATATGCAATATTTGTGTTTCTTTTTCTGACTTACTTTGCTACGTATAATAAGCCCCAGGTTCATCCACCTCATTAGCACTGACTCAAATGCATTCCTTTTTATGGCTGAGTGACATTCCATTGTGTATATGTACCACAACTTCTTCATCCATTCGTCTGTCGATGGACATCTAGGTTGCTTCCATGTCTGAGCTATTGTGAATAATGCTGCAGTGAATAGTGGGTACACGCGTCTTTCTGAATTGTGCTTTTCTCAGGGTATACGTCCCATATTGGGACTGTTGGGTCATATGGTAGTTTTTGGCTTCCCAAGCGGCTCTAGTGATAAAGAGCCTGCCTGCCAGTGCAGGAGATACGAGAGGCAGGTTGGACCCGTGGGTCGGGAAGGTCCGCTGGAGGGGGCATGGCAGCCCACTGCAGTATTCCCGCCTGGAGAACCCCATGGACAGAGGAGCCTGGTGGGCTACAGTCCACGGGGTCGCAAAGCGCCGGACACGACTGAAGTGACTCAGCACGCACGTGGTAGCTTTTTAAGGGCTCTCTGCACTATTTCCCACAGTGGAGAGGCTGCCCTGGAGGCCTTGGGTCTGCCCCGGGGCGGGCGGGTGTGGAGGCGGCACTGCTGTGTGGATTACGGGGCCTGGGCAGCACGCCACGCAGGGGAGCTGGTGGCCGCGGGCACGGGGATGCGGTCTCTCAGGGTTTTCTCGAGCCCCTGGCAGCTCTGCCCCGTGGGGTCGAGCGCGGGGGTGGCACGGCCGCTTGCATCACAGGAACCCTGGCCGCCGCGGGCCCGGGAGCGTGGCTCTGTTAGAGTCCTCCCTCTAGGCCCCGCCAGCTGGCGTGCAGAAGGCCTCGGGGCTGCCCTCTATTTGTCGCGCAGCAACGCTCAGCCCCAGCCTGGGCTGGGCGCCCCAGGCACGTGCAGACCCCTCTGGGGCCTCTGCTGGTCGGCTGCCGCCTGGCCTTGGCAGAGGGGGCTGTGGCCATGCTCCCCACTCTGCGCGCGACTCAGCCTGTGCCTTGTCCCCAAGCTGCCCGGCTCTGCTCCACAGACGTTCCCCCTGACCTGCCCCTCCGGCCGTCTCTCTCTTCCGTCCACAGTCGGCAGCAGGCCTCACCCCGGGCTTGCACTCCAGCTCCCCGCCGCCGCGCCTGCCGGGGCGGGTGGCCCTGTCCTGGGCGTGCAGGGCTGAGGCAAAGACTGCCCGTGCAGTTCTCGGTCCCCTCAGGGTCAGAGGCCCTGCTGCCCAGGCGTCTGGTCTGACCCTGAGACTCTTGTCAGACGTGGCAGTGAGAGCCCAGCTCTTCCGCACAGTAGACGCGCCCAGGCCCCACTCTTCAAGCACCTGCTAGAGCCAGGCCTGGGCACCCACTCCGTGACGTGGCAAACGCAGGGGAAGCTGGCCCCAGTTCCTCCTCACCAGGACACCCTTGAACGGTCACCTTACTCTTCCTTAGCGTCATCTCCACAAAAAGGGCTGTTTCCATCTGAGGGCCCTGAGTTAAATGCCAGCCTGGGGGCTCGGGGCAGTTCAGGCAAGCGCTCAAACGTCCCCTCCCCTCCCAGCTTGGCGGTGCTTTCAGCCCTGAAACGGCACCTCCTGGGACTCCATCACAGAGACTCGGAAGGACAAGGCTGCTCCTTCAGAAAGCGATGTGTCCCCTGAGAAAAGCTGAGGCGCTTGGCCTTAGAGATCTACGTCTTCAAGCAAATGCCCTGTCAGAAGGAAAGCTGAAACCAGGGCTAAGGCAATCGTGAAGGGCCAGGAAGGAAGGGAAAGCAGGGTGTCTCGTGCACAGACGCTGGAGACCGTCTATTAAAGACGGTGCCATCCGAGAATGTGCTTCATACCCCGTCCAAGCAAGACTGGGTGGATTTCTGATATCTGAAAAGTAGTGCAAGAGGGTGTCAGTTCCTGTTCCGTGACGCTCCGGGCTCCAGCGTCTACTGTTTTAGGGTAGTTTATCTCAGAGCAGTATGACTGACTCAGAAGGTAGAGTCTAGGAATTCCACGGTTTAATTTCTCAGGTATTCTTTCCATCCACTGCCTTTATGGGCTTCCCTGGTGGCTCAGTCAGTAAAGAACCCACCTGCAATGCAGGAGACCTGGGTTCAGTCCCTGGGTTGGGAACATCCCCTGGGGGGGGGCATGGCAACGCACTCCAGTGTTCTTGCCTGGAGAACCCCATGGACAGCGGAGCCTGGGCGCTGCAGCCCGTGGGGTCGCAACGAGCCAGACGTGACCCAGTGGCTCAGCACAGCACATTACCTTTATATTTGCCTCTGTGTTGTTGTATAGCACTGACTTACAGAAGGAAAATTGTAATTGTTACTCAATTTGGGGGTAAGCAATATTGTAACATTGTAATTTTATAAATATTCATGGTGTGTTGTTATTTCTAGTTTCTGATAAGGAAGTGTAGGCATTTCATCTGACTCCAACTCAAATATTGCTTAAACAAGACTTAAAGCGTGATTCCAGAACAGTGGACCTGTTTCTCTTCTCTGGAGTGAGAGAGTCAGATTTTAAAAAATATTTTTATATGTTTTAATATTTTGTATTTTCACCATTTTTGAGCATGTATTTTGGGTCTGAGCTCCCTTTGCACAGCTTCCTAGGCAGTTTATGTGGAGTCATGGCAGAAATCCTGACACCAACCTTCCCCCTTGGCTTCTAAGACATCTTATGCTCCAGTTCCCCCCTTCCTTATTTGCGTGGTCCTGGACAAGGAGTTCAGTGTTCCTCACTGCAAATACAGTGCAGTCCACTTATAAATAATTTATATTTACATTGTACATCACTTACACACTATAAAATATTGGAATATTTTTGACTTTCTACTTAGAATTTCAGGATTCTTATTGCAAATGAATTAATTGCATTTTCTCCTTTTGCAAGGTTGAGGTGGAAACTAATGACAGAGATAACAGTTTTTTTTTCTCCCCTTGGTAATTAGAAAGCCTTTAGCATCATCATTTAATCCCCAAGGACAGGAAAAATGATTACTCTCTATGAATGAATTGCAGTCTATAGTTCCATTTTAATTAAACATTTTTTTTTTTTACAATATGAGAGATTCATTAAGTAAATTTTAGGAACACAAATGCTTGAAGACATAGGAATTGTTTTAAAGGTTCCTATAAAATTACTATGAAAAAAAAAAAGAAAAAAAAATTACTATGGAATCACATTGTGATTCCTAAGAAATTTACCTTTTAGGAAATCAATTTACAAAGGGAACTCAGTATTTTCCCATTGTTATTTTTTGGTGATATTTATATTCTGATTTTGGTTGTTGTTGTTCTGCAATCGACAAATCATCCAATGTATAAGGAACTACCCCTTTCACCTGAGAAGTGCACTTCTAGAAATGTTTCTCAAGGAGGTGAGGCCCGGGAATTTGGTGTTTCTGGGCCACATTTGTCCCGTCGGGTGCGTGGGAGTCTCCGAGGACTGGAGAGAGGACTGGAGGCGTCCATTCCCCCCGCATGGCCTTGCCACCTGCCGGCCGTGATGGCCCTGAGGGCCCGCAAGTGACAAAGGCACCGCTGGCCCTGGCTTTGCTGGGGGCTTTGAATCGCGTGCAGGCCAGATCACATCCGTTCTGCAAGAGCCCACACGCCAGCCAGATAGCTGCTGCCTGATCGATGAGACAAGCTGGATTGTTACAGGACGTGGAGGCTGTGACTAGAGGCGGGTGATTGGGTAACTGTCCGTTCTCAGGATGAGCCACATCTGTACTGATCAAGAAAGGAAAAAGCCTGACTTGATTAACAAGTCTTCTCAGCATCCATGAGCTCATGGCTGGTTTTACAATGTAATTTTGCTTCTGGTCCTCAGCAAGTGGCCAGAAGCAGTTCAGGGAGGGGCTGCAGAGAAGAGACAGTGTTGTAAATCCGGAGCTTCTGCCGCCACTTGGGGAAACCCGGGAGCCTGAAAGCGGCGGAATGTCTGCTCCGGGCAAAGGGAGCCTCTACCCTCTGACTCGGCGTGGCAGAATTCCACGCGGCCTTCCACCGAAGCCGCGGCGTCGGAGCTGTGGCTGCGCGTTCAGCTCTGAAGTGAGTCCTGCTGGACGCAGCTGACTCAGGAAGGAGAAAGCTGCCTTGTTTGGAGAAACCTCTCGCTGCAGTACGCCACGTCCCACAGTCTCCCCCTCGGGGCCCCGAGGCGCCTCTTCTGCTGCCAGGATTGACGCCCTGGGAATTGTCTCCTCCTTCTGGAAGCAAAGGAAACCCAGGCCTGCGCACCTCTGCCCTGGGGACAGGGCGCCTCACCACAAGCTGGGTGGACAGAGGCAGCGTCTGGGAAGGCCCTCCTGGCACCTCTGGGGCAGACTTCATCACCACTTGTTTATGTCCCCGTGAAAGAACAGGACACGTGAGTGGCCCTCAGCTTACCAGAGGGTGTCAGAGCCGAGCCTGTGTGTGCATGGGGGTCCACGGCTGAGCCCAGAGGGAGCCAGGGAACGCTGGCCCCCCGCCCGCTGCCTGCACAGAGCCCCTGCGGTGAGCTGGCTGCACAGGGCAGCCCCGCTCTGTCCCTCCACGGCCACCTGCTGCCGCAGCGCCCATCCTGGGGGCCTGACGGCAAGGGCAGGATGCCAGGGGCCCTGCAGGCACTCACCTGGCAGAGTGAAGGGGGAGAGCACCCTGACCGCACCCATCCGTGTCCTGTGACTTCCAGCTCACCGTGGGAAGATCAGGATCAGCTGAGTCTGGCCCAGAGGACAGATAAGGTCCCAGGTT
>CM035271.1:102872509-102887238 GCA_020226075.1 Hydropotes inermis | reverse complement strand
GTCCATGGGATTCTCCAGGCAAGAATACTGGAGTGGGTTGCCATTTCCTTCTCGAGAGGATCTTTCCAACCCAGGTATTGAACCCGGGTCTCCTGCATTGAGGCAGATTCTTTATCAAGTGAGCTACAAGGGAAGCCCTATGATTCAATGGATGTTGGCAATTTGATCTCTGGTTCCTCTGCCTTTTCTAGATCCATCTTGAACATCTGCAAGCCCACGGTTCACATACTCCTAAAGCCTGACTTGGAGGATTTTGAGCATGACCATGCTAGCATGTGAAATGAGTGCAATTGTGCAATAGTTTGAACATTCTTTGGCATTGCCCTTCTTTGGGTTTGGAATGGAAACTGGCCTTTCCAGTATGGTCTGCCAGTCAGAATGTGAGGCCAGCTGAAGTGGTGTTTTGGTATAAGTTCATGTTTTGCCCCATGTCCACCTCACAATGTATATACGGCTCCATCATACTTCCAAGGTCCTTGGGGGCATGATTAGAAAAGATGAAATTAGCAACTGGCAGCATCGAGAAGAATTTGCATTTATCTTAGAAAGGCCGGGCGTGTGAGAAAGGGAACAAAACCGCCCCCGCGCTTTGGAGGTCCTTTCCTCTCTGTTTCATCAGATGTGTGAGCGACGTCACTTTCTTTCATTCACTGTTCACCCTGCCGGGAGCAGGGTCTCCCAGCCTCGCCCTGGCTCACCCGCCGTCTTCTTTCAGCTCCCCTACCTCCGGCTGCCACCGCGGATGCAGCCCCGTCTGTGCTCCCACGCCCGTGACTCGCTCTCCCATCACACTTACTCAGCCACAGTTGCACACCCTGGGTCGCGGGCAGGGACGCTGCCAAACACCCCGCAATGTTCAGGGCTCACCCCACCACTTAGCACTGTGGGGCCCAAGATGTCAGCAGTGCTGAGGCTGAGAAACCGGGCTATACAGTGAGTGCCCAGGACCAAAGGGGAAAGAGTCTGAGTGTCGTCCGAGATTTCAGCACCTGTGTGAGATCTGTCCTTCAGACTATCTTCGGAGGGGAAAGGAATCTAAAAGGAATTTAGTCCTAGAGTTCGTTTTCAGCTAAACTGTCAATCATGGGTGTGGGTGTGTGTGTGTGTGTAGGTTGGAGTGCATTTTTTAACCTGAAAGCACTCGTAAAGTTTGCCTGCTCTCCCCCATACATTCATTTGAAAAAGTAATTTGAGGTAGGATTCCAGAAAAACGCAAGTCAGGAGTCCAGAAGGTTGGTGGCATCAGAAACAAGAGACAGTGCATTGAGCCGAGGTTGTGAAGAAAGCCGGAGCAAGAAAATAAAAACGAAGCCATCAGACCTTGATGCACAAAGAAGCCTCGCTCAAGAGGGCAATAAAAATTCAGGAGTCACCAGCCCCTAAATATAAACATTTAAAGCCGTGTAGATGCCGTTTAAAGTTGCGTTGGAAGGTCACCAGAAGAATAACAACAGAAACACAGCCCTGGGGGGTGGGCGAGCGCCCGGCAAGGGGAGAGATGCTTAATGCCCAGCTCTCTGGTTGGGTTTTTTTTTTTCTTTCTGTAATAAAACCACTCTAGCTTTAAAATATCTATTAAGAGGTAAGATTCTTAATCCCTGTGACTCTGTATATGAAATGAATCTTTGTGAGAGTTCTTATTGTTAGCTCAAGGAAAGGAAGAGAGTTGGGTGCAACCTACATACATGCCCCCGACAGGGAGCGGCCCCATAAGTCATATCTATCTATCTATTCCATTATGTAGTTATTGAAATAATGGGCTTATTGGAAACTAAGGTAGAGATATGAAAAAGGTTAGGGAATAATGTCAGATAAAGATGTATGTGTGTATTTTATAAAATTCTGCCCATTTGAAAAAAGGCTGGAAGGAAATTGCCCTGGGACAGCAGAGCCTGTGTGAGACTAATGAGGTTATAGATGATGCACAGTTTTTCTTTCATCCATTTCCCCGCGTTCCATCTATAATGCTACTGTTATGGTTAAGAGCAGTTCCCCCTGAAACAGTATGAAAGTGCTGTAAGATGGTCTAAGACATCAAGGCCACGGCTCTGGTGACTCCTGTTTGAAGGGAGACCCTCTGTCTCTTCTTAAGCAAGAGGTTAGAAAATCACCACCATTTGGTTGCAGAAGAAAGCCATAGGAGTTCTATCAACACACAACATCTGTGGTTATAATTTCTTCCTGGATGAATGGAAAAATAAGAATTTGGGATTCTCAGTGTGTGTGTGTGAGTTTCTTAGGTGGGAATCAAGGAGTTAAGGATGCTAGTATGATTGCACAATTAAGGAAGGCCTGCGGGTTTTCAGTAGGAAATGCAAAGTAGCCACTGGAGGAAGTTTCAAGAGATTTTGATCCAAATTAGTCTGAAGTTTTGGAGTCTGTTGGCAACCTCTGAGGTGGATTTGAGTGCAGAGTAAGACCAAAGATGGGTTTCCCCGGTGGTTCAGAGGTAAAGAATCTGCCGGCAAGGCAGGAGATGCAGGAGACATGAGTATGCTCCCCGGGTCGGAAGATCCCCGGGAGAAGGGAATGGCAATCCACTCCACTCCGAATTCTTGCTGAGAAATCCCATGGAGAGAGGAGCCTGGCCGGCTACAGTCCCTGGGGCCAAAAAGAGCCAGACGCAGCTGAGCGCACACAGCAAGATAAAAAGCAATTGAATGTGGTAAAAGGTAAAAACATGGGTGTGGAGGGAGACGGAAGACAGGCTGGGCGGCAGACCCTGCTGGCTGCTCTCAAAGTATCCATTCCTTTCTTCTATAATAATAGAAGCCCCATTTTGTAGCGAGGCACGGGGTTTCCAGAAACAAGCTAAAAAGGACTGTGTGTCCTACCCTCTTGAAGGTGGTGTGAGAACGTGCCAGCTCTAGGGGATGAGACGGTAGCAGCAATGGCATGTGGCACTTCTGAGAGGCATCTTTACAGGAAGAGAGCCTGCCCTCGTCCTCACTTTCCTTCCTTCTCTCTGACTGGAGGGTGAGTGTGACCGCTGGAGCCGGGGCAGCCACCTTAGCCAGGAGGCGGCCTGGGGGTGGGAGCGCCATGCTGTCCCCCTAGTTCCGGACGCACTTGCGGGAGAGAAACGAACTTCTGTCTTGTTGAAACCGCTGCACTGGGGGCTTTGGAAACTATATCTTCATCATAATAAAGGTGATGACGGCATGAGACAGTAATGTTTTGGGGTGGTCATGGTCTGCCCTATGTCAGGTACCTCTTTTACCAACAAAATCAGGAAGTTTCTTTAAAAAAAAAACAAAGGCCCCACAAAATCAAAAACTGAATAGTTACACAGAATCTCACAGCCACAGAGAGGAGAAACAGCGCTGAGGCTCAGCATGTCTGGCCTAGCCTGTGTCCCTGGCAGGGCTCTTAGGTTTATGGAAACCTAAGAATGTGTGTGTGTGGGGGGGTGCAGAGCCTGCCTTGAAGTTGGCACTTGGGGGACTCACGTGCATTTGGAGTCAGCATGCATTTCACGTGCATGCTGATGCGAAACCACACCGTCCCTGTAAGCCTCAGTCCCCAGTCTGGGTGCAGGCCTGTCTGCCTTCACGAAGCCTCGGATTATCACAGGCTCTCAGTGAGTCAGATCAGGTAAACGACTTTCCTTAGCAAATGCCACCTTTACAAAATAAAGCTACTGATTATAAAGGCTCCCTAAATTCTCCTACTAAATCGAGGTGATCAGAGCTTGCTCACAATGAAGGGAAAAAACAGTGCCGGACTCAGTAGCGATTGTAACATCCAGTCACCAGATAAAAAGCGCCAAGTGGCGGCATTCATTCATTTGTTTTCTGATATCTTAAGTCCTCCAGAGAGTTAGCCTGACCTGAGCCTGGAAGAAGAGATGACAAGCATTGAGAGAACAAATCCCAGCGCCTAGAAGAGGCTAAGTCAGTCTATCGCAAGTGCAGACGCTTCATGGAAACCAAAGAACGTTGTTGAGTCCAATGTGGCAGCACTCGGCCCCGAGGCCCTTACTTTCCCTGACAAGTCTGCCTGGAGCAAGGTGGCTGGGTCTTCAAAGCTGATGGAAGGGAAAGGGCTGCTGAGGAAGAGGAGGAAGCTACAAAGAAGGTTCTAGCCCCTTCTGGAAGCTTCTAGGTGCGTCTGGGAGGATTAAAGGAAACCAGGGAGTCTGGAGCGATACTGCAGTACTTATTAAGTGATTAGCTCAGTTCTGTCAGTAATTTTTATCTGAGTGGGAGGATCCAGCGTCCTCTCAGGATCACCCGGCCCCCGGCTGACATGTGGTCCGTGGCTGTGACGCTGGCCTCGAGCCGCTGGGTCAGCCCCTGGGGGCAGGCCGCAGGCTGTGTGTAGGAGCAGACCTTCTGAGGGCTGTCTGCCCCCGCCCCCGCCCGCTGGGGCGACTAACTAACTAACTAACTAACTAACTAACTAACTAACCCGTCGACAGGAGCACCGCAAGGGGGAGGGCGGCGGAAGCGCAAGAAAAGGAGGCGCAAGGTACAAAAGCCACGAGTGGGACCCTTCGCCCCAGCAGAGCGCTGGAGGCCGGGCCGGCCGCCACGGTTCCCAGGATGCCTGCTCACAGAAGCTTCAGGGCAGACGGGAGGATCTCCTTCATCCGACTGTCGGAGGAGACCTTGGGGCCAGAACTGAACGGGTGGAGTCTCCCGAGCTTCAGGGTTGGCAGGCATTCAGAAAAGGCAGGCCTTTGCTCCCTGAAGGTTCACCTGCCATCTCATCGCTCAGCCGGTCAGAACCTTTCCTGAGAACCAGTTCCCTGAGTCTTGGTCTCCACTCAATTAATTCCCAAGACCTAGTATCCTCAGTCATTGGAAGGACTGATGCTGACACTGAAACTCCAGTGCTTTGGCCATCTGACGAAAAGAGCTAGTCAGCTCACTGGAAAAGACCCTGATGCTGGGAAAGATTGAGGGCAGGAGGAGAAGCGGACGCCAGAGGATGGGATGGTTGGATGGCATCACCCACTCAATGGACATGGGTTTGAGTGAACTCCAGGAGTTGGTGATGGACAGCGAGGCATGGCGTGCTGCGGTCCATGGGGTCGCAGAGTCGGACACGACTGAGCGACTGGACTGAACTAAACTGAGAATCCTTCATGGCCCCTGTCCTCCCTTGTTCTTTAGTATTCGTAAAACGTAAAGCAGGAGAAACGCCTGAAATCACTGGTTTACGTGGGAGGCTTGGATAATTTGTGCCTTTCCCGAACCACATTTGGCTCTTGGAAACTGAAACCCCCTTCCCATCTGCAGCTTATTTCTTCCCTGCTGGTCCTGAGTTCACCGTCTCAGGCCAGGTACCCTGGCAGCTGGGGAAAGAATCCTCAGCCTCCACCTGTGTGATGGATGAGGATGCAGGGTCTTTGGGCACCTTTCACTTCCATCCCCCCTGAAACCTCAGGCATATTTCCAGCTCCTCTCCTCCCTGCCAGTTCTTGGGATGCCCACACCCCTGTCAAGGGATGCAAGTGACTCTCCCTTTCCTGGCAAAGCAACTTGACTTTGGAAAAGAAAGCCTACATGTTGCTGGCCACTTGGGTGAGGTGCCATTCCACAGCCATGCGAATCCCCTGACACCGTTCTGGGCTGAGAATATACTACCATTTCCCAAAGGATAAGGAGAACGACCTCCCAGGAGTGCTGTCGAGATTGCCTTGAGCAAGACCACCCAGGTTAAGGTAGCTCAGCAATTCCAGAAGAGGCCTAGACAGCAGCGATCCAGTGCAAACTGTCGGTGTAGGCCAGAGCATGTTTGAAGGCAGAGTAAGCGTGAGACCCTCAAATCCTGGCCTGATTTGGCGCTGTCAGAGGAGAGATCCTATCCAGAGAGCTGGCTGTGCATGCATTCATCTAAGGTAGGTAGAGCACCTTCAGCTACTTCAGATCAGTCGCTCAGTCGTGTCCGACTCTCTGCAACCCCATGGACTGCAGGACGCCAGGCCTCCCTGTCCATCACCAACTCCCAGAGTTTACTCAAACTCATGTCCACTGAGTGGGTGATGCCATCCAACCATCTCATCCTCTGTTGTCCCCTTCTCCTCCTGCCCTCAATCCTTCGGAGCATCAGGGTCTTTTCTAATGAGTCTTCCAATCAGGTGGCGAAAGTATTGTAGCTTCAGCTTCAGCATCCTAGAGCAATCTGATCCACCGAGAGAAATCAAACCGTCTTTTAAAAGGCTAGTGTCTAAGAGGAGGTGCCAGCATCAGACTGAAAGCCAATAAACAGCAAGGGGAGGAAGGCAGGGCCGCTGCGTCAGCACTTGTTTTCTGCGTCCCCGGAGACTTCTGAGAGCCGGCAAAAGGGTTTCAGAACGCAGAAGGAAAGCGGCCAGGCTGGGCTGAGCTGAACCGAGACCCTGTCCGGGCGTGGCTGACACCGGATAACGCAGCCTCCGGAGTCCTGACGCCTGCGAGTTCTGCAAGGCACGGCCCGCGGGCGGGGGCCCCTGGGTCAGGCGTGCGGCTGGGCCTCCGGGCCGCTGGGCCCCCGCTCCTCCCAGAGCTGTTTGCTGATGGGCAGGGTGTGGGTGGGCCCCGCGTCTGGCAGGCCCGGGTCGGTGTACACCTCCGTTTCGGGGCCCCGGGCTCCAGCCAGCGTTCCTGAAAGCTGCTCGGGAGAAGGCGGCCGCTGCAGGACGCGCCGCGTGTCGCGGGGTGGCCTGACCCGTGCGTGTCCACGACTCCCTTGGCGAGCGCCTGCGCCTTCCCCAGCCCGCCCCGAGCCAGTGCGCTCGCCCCTGGCGGCCGACCCGCCGGTGAACCCCCTGCCGGCGTTGGAGAGGACCCCGCTTGCTGCCCAGCCCCGCGTCTTCTCACTCTCGGGCGCCCGGGGCGAGCGGAGGCCGATGGCAGGGTCTCTACCGCGCGGCCCGGGACAGTCGGGCAGGAAGGCCCCCTCCGCGCGGACTCCTGTCCTCGCGCTTGGGCTTTGGGTTGGTTTTTGATTTTTTTTTTTTTAATGGGAGGATAATTGCTTTACAATGTTGGCTTCTGTCCTACAACAATGATCCGTCCTAAGGGTACACTTACCCCCTCCCACTTAAGCCTCCCTCCCACCCCACACTTGGGCTTTGGACAAGTGGAGTGAAGTGAAATGTGCAAGTCTCTGAGTCCTGTCCAGCTCTTTGCGACCCCATGACCTATACAGCCCATGGAGTTCTCCACGCCAGAACACTGGAGTGGGGAGCCTTTCCCTTCTCCAAGGGATCTTGCCAACCCAGGGATGAAACCCAGGTCTCCTGCATTTCAGGAGGATTCTTTGCCAGCTGAGCCACAAGACAAAGCGTAGAATGCTGGCTGTCTCCTCTCATCTGCAGAATACAGGGGACCTGAAAGGTGTCTTCTCAAAGTTCAAGGCCACAGTTTCGGGGGAGTCCGGGCCGACCCAGCTCCCACTGGCTCACTCTCTCACATCCTTGCAGGGGGACGGGTCATCCCCGTCGCTGGGGTCAGGGTCAGGAGCCGTCTCCTGGCTCTGGGCAGTGGCTCCACTGATAGCAGAACTTTTGGCCCCAGCTCAGCCTCTTTCTTCAACACCAGAGCTCTGAACTAATGCTGGAGGCTAAACCCACAAGACCAGTGCCAGGGCGTATGGGTGAGCCCTTCAGAAACTATAAAGCCGTGTGTAAACCTCAGGCTTAAAGGCCAGATTGAATGGCGAGCTGAATATAGAGCAATCCTTGAATAACAATCTCCAAATAGATTAGACTCCAAATTTCAAACCTGTGCCATATACAGGTTTGCGACCTGTAGTTTGCGACCCGCCGCTGTGCGTCTCCCCCTCTTCGCTGCCTCGCCCTCCCGGAGCCCCGGGGGTCTGCACGGGGCTTACAGACACGGGCAGCCGGGCCCGCCGCCGCCCGGGTGTCTGGCCCGGCCACCCATCTTGTGTAATTATCGCTCAGTCCGGGGTCGAGTTCTGATGTGGCTCCCCTGAATGAATCTGAACGACCTCAAGTCTCAGCATTTCAGAATCAAAAAAGAATATTTATTCAGTTATATATAGATCTACGGAGAAGGCAATGGCAACCCACTCCAGTACTCTTGTCTGGAAAATCCCATGGACGGAGGAGCCTGGTGGGCTGCACTCCACGGGGTCGCTAAGAGTCAGACGCGACTGAGTGACTTCACTTTCACGCATTGGAGAAGGAAATGGCAGCCCACTCTGATGCTCTTCCCTGGAGAGTCCCAGGGACGGGGGAGCCTGGTGGGCTGCCGTCTAGGGGGTCGCACAGAGTCGGACACGACTGAAGCGACTTAGCAGCCGCAGCAGCAGCAGCATGTAGATCTATAGCTAGGAGTTTGGGATGAACACATCATTATATATAAAATAGATAAAAAACAAGCACATACTGTATAGTATAGGGAATTCTATTCAATGTCTCATAATCACCTATAACTGAATAACTTTTCTGTGCACTTGAAACTAACTAACTAAAGAGTGGGCATCGGACTCACGAATGAAGTGCGGGAGCAGCGACTGTCCAGACGGAGCGGCCCGTGGCTGCTCACAGGGCAGGGCCCGACCGCCCTCCAGCTCGCCATGGAGTTGTGGCCGGGACCCTTTAGTCGTTAGCTGATAAAGGCACACTCAGCGAACGCGGCCGTGTTAGCTTCATGTTGAGATCAGTATTTTCCCTCGGGGCGTCGTTCAGATTCATTCAGGGGAGCCACATCAGAACTCGACCCCGAACTGAGCGATAATTACACAAGATGGGTGGCCGGGCCAGACACCCGGGCAGCGGCGGGCCCGGCTGCCCGTGTCTGTAAGCCCCGTGCAGACCCCCGGGGCTCCGGGAGGGCGAGGCGGCGAAGAGGGGGAGATGCACAGCGACGGGCAGCAGACAGTGTGGGGTCCGAGAGCGAGTCAGGGGCGCGGGGCCCCAGAGCCACCGCGGCTTCGTGCTCCGCGCGCTGGATGTCACGGGGCAGAGCGAAGTCATAAAGTGAAGGCCCGGCCCCTCTCCTGTGTCTCCTGTGTCCCCTGTCCCTGCCCAGGCGGCCGCTGGACCAGTTCGGCGTCTTTTCCTCAGAGAAGGGCTTTTAACTGCAGAAGCGCAGAGGAGAAAGTTCTTCATCTCATGGACCCGGTCCCTGCGGGCAATCAAGAAATCAAGAAATCCAGGCCTGCTCTGGACTCGGAGCCGCGCGGAGACGCAGAGTCCAAAGCAGGTGATCAGTGGGCAGATGCTGGCGGGACCCCGCCGCCGTCCACCCCTCACGAGACCCGCGGGGGCAGAGGCGCCTGGGCCTCGGGGCCCTCGCCCTCGCAGCCGTTCTGGCCTCGTGTGGCTGAGCGGGCCAGCAGGCTGCGGGGGGCACCGGCCGAGCACCGGGCGCCGCCGGGTCGGCAGGGCCCTTGTGGACAGGGCGAGAGGAGCCGGGGCCTCTCAGCGTGCACCCCATGTGAATGGAGAGCGGTTTCTGTGAAATTAGCCTACTAGGACGTGCTGAAGCCTCAAATGAGAGCACTTTTGAGCAATGAAGTATTTTTTAATTAAAGACTATGCCTTTCTCAGGCATGATGGTGAAAGTGAAAGTCGCTCAGTCGGTCCGACTCTTTGTGACCCCATGGATTATACGGTCCATGGAATTCTCCAGGCCAGAGTGGGTTCCCTTCTCCAGGGGGTCTTCCCAACCCAGGGATGGAACCCAGGTCTCCCGCACTGCAGGCGGATTCTTTACCAGCTGAGCCACCGGGGAAGCCCGTCTCTTGCATTACAGGTTGCTAACGGTGGAGACACCCCCCACCTCTCCTCAGAGCAGACTTGCTTACATTCCAGGGTGGCCCCCTCTCTGGAAAGGGGGTGGGCAGGTTTTCCAGAAGCACTGAGACGAGACTGGATGATGCCCTTCGCTGAGTGTTGGGCAGCCCTTGGTCTACCCGTGTTGCTCTGTGGGAGTCAGGATTTGAGAGCAGGCAAGTTTTATTCTGCCTCATACTATGCTGTGAGCCGCAAACAGGTGTTTTTTTGTTTTTTTTTTTTTTTTGGTTTTGTATTTTAATTGAGCTGTAATTGACATATCACATTATATTAGTTTCAGGTTTACAACATAATGAGTTGATACTTGTACGTATTGCAAAATAATCACCAGAAGTCTAGTGAACATCTGACAGCACACATAGTTACAGGTATTTTTTCTTGGGAGAACTTTTAAGATTTACTCTCAGCAGCTTTCAAATACACAACACAGTGTAGCCAGCTAGAGTCCCCACTGCTGCACATTACACCCCTAGGACTTAAGTGGAAGTTTGTTCCCTTTGACCCCCATCACCTATTTCACCAAGAACCCCCTCCCAAGCCCAACTCAGCCTCTGGCAACCACCAAGCTGGTTTTTGTAAGTTCATTCATTTGGTTCCTTCTTTCATTCCTTTCTACATATAAGTGAGATCACACTTATCTGACTTATTTTACTGAGAATACTGTCTTCAGATTCCATGCATGTTGTCACACATGACAAGACTTCACTCTTTTTTATGGCTGACTAATTTCCACTGTATTTGAATACCACAATTTCTTTATCCACTCATCTGTAGATTGGATACTTAGATTACTTCCATGTCTTGTCTATCGTAAATAATGCTGCAATGAACTAGGGGGTGCATGCATCTTTTTAGTTAGGGATTTTTGTATTCTTTGGATAAATACACAGACGTGGAATTGCTGGTAGTTCTATTTTTAATTTGTCGAGGAAACTCCATGCTTTTTTTCCCCATAGTGGCTGAAGCGATTTGCATTGCCACCAGTGGTCCACAGGTGTTTTCTATTCCCCACATCCTTCCAGCATTTGTTATTTCTTTCTAATAACAGCCCTTCTGACAGATTCGAAGTGACAGTTCACTGTGGTCTTCATTTGCATTTCCCTGATGATTAGCAATGCTGAGCCCTTCTTCATATACGTGTTCGCCCTGTCTATGTCATCTTTGGAAAAAGGTCTATTCAGATTCTCTGCCATTATTATTTGCTATTGAGTTGCATGAGTTCTCTCTGTATTTTGAATAGTATCCCCTTATCAAGTACATGATTTGCAAATATTTTCTACCATTCAGTATGTTACCTTTTCATTTTCTTGATGGTTTCTTTTGCTTTGTAGAAGCTTTTTAGTGTGATATAACTCATGCTTCTGTTACTTTGCTTTGGTGTCAAATCCAAAAAAGCATCACCATGACTTGTATCAAGGAGCTGACCACCTGTGTTGTTCCCTAGGAGTTTTATGGTCTTCGTGTCTTCATGTAAGTCATTAACTCATTTTGAGTTTATTTTTGCATGTGCATGTGGCTGTCCAGTTATCCCACCAGCATTTACTGAGGAGACTCTTCTTTCCTCATTGTACCAAGAATATATTCTTGGTTCTGTTGTCATATTAATTTGGCATATATGTGTGGGTTTATTTCTGGGCCATCTATTCCCTCTCAGTGATCTCTGCGTCTGTTTTTATGCCAATACCATGCCCTTTTGATTACTATAGCTTTGCAATGAGTTTGAAATCTGAGAGCATGATGACTCTAGCTTTGTTCTTTCTCAAGATTGCTCTGGATTCTTGGGATTTTTTATGGCTCCATACACATTCTAGGCTTGTTTGTGCTTCTGTGAAAAATGCTCTTAGAATTTTGATAAGGATTGTGTTGAATTCCTAGATTTCTTTGGGTAATAGGGACATTTTAATATTATTGATTCTTAAAATCCATGAGCATGGTTATTTTTCCATCTATTTGTGTCTGCTTCAATTTTTTCATCAGTGTTTAATAGTTTTAATGTACAAGTCTTTGACCTCCTTGGTTAAATTTATTCCTAGATATCCTTTTTGATGGAATTGTAAATAATATTGTTTTCTTCCATTCTCCTTTGGTTAGTTTGTTATTGGTGTATAGAAGTGCAACAGATTTTTGTATATTAACCTTGTATCCTGCAACTTTACTGAATTCTTTGATTAATTTGGTTTTCTTTTTTTTTTTTTTGAGTCTTTAGGGTTCTCTATGTAAAATGTCATGTTATCTGCAAATACTGACAGTTTTACTTCTTTGTCTCTGATTTGAATGTCTTGTTTGTTTTTCTTGTCTAATTGGTCTGGCAAGACTTCTAATATGTGGTAAGAGTGGGCTTTGTCTCATTTCTGATCTTAGAGGAAGAACTTTCAGCTTACAGTCACTGAGTATGCAGTTAGCTGTGGATTTGTCATATCTGGCCTTTATTATGTTGAAGTACATTTCCTCTGTACCCACTTTGTTGAGAATTTTTATCATAAATCATTGAATTTGGTCAAATGCTTTTTCTGCATCTATTGAAGTCATCATATGGTTTTTATCCATCATTTTGTTAACATGGTGAATCACACTGATTGGTTTGTAAATGTCAAACTATCTTTTTACCCTGGGAATAAATTTCACCTGATTATGATATATGGTTCTTTTAAAAGTGTCTTTTTCAACAATCCTGCTGAATTTGTTTTGCTAATATTTTACTGAGGATTTTTGCATCTATTTTCATCAGCAATGTTGGCCTATAATTTTTTTCTTACAGTATCCTTGTCTGGTTTTGGTATCAAAGTAAGGCTAGCCTTGGGGTTAGCATTCTTTCTTGTGTGTTTTTGAGAGTTATGTTTTATTTGGTGGGTAAGTTTTATGACTTCAAGCCTGTGAGACAGCATCTCAAGTAACCTTGAGAGGACTGCTCCGAGGAGGCGAGAAGAAGAGGTAGGTTATATAGACATTTGTTTGTTTGTTTGTTATTTTTTCCAATTGGAGGGTAATTTCTTTACATATTGTGTTGGTTTCTGCCATACAACCATGTGAATCAGCCGTAAGCATACATACGTTCCCTCCCTCTCACCCCATCCCACCCCATCCCACCCCTCTGAGTGGCCGTCTTAAAAAGAGACAAAGGCATATAAATTGTCCTCTCTGAATGGATTTTATCCATTGGCATCATGTGACAGACAGACTTCTGTGTGTCCGAAATCTCTCCAGTCCCCCATGCTGATCATGACTCCTTGATCATCTGCCTGGCCGTAGGCCTTAGAGGGTTGCAGGCCTCTGATCGTGGCCTGAGTCCTCCAGGGACATGGTTCCAACTGGAGCCAGTGTCTGCATACTACATGTGTTTTAGACTGGAGCGTGCCCCCTGCCACATGCAGACTAGGTGACTAGAATTTGGAGGGCAGTTTCGAGCACGTACGCCCACCTCACTTACTCCTGGCCCACAGCTGGGCACGCTTTGCTTTCTCATGTGCCAGGTCAGTCTTCAGCTGCTTTAGTCCCCGCAGTGCCCACCGCCCGGCTCCTCGGGGCCCTGTGAGAGGCCACGGCCTTTGTGATCACCTGGGCACAGTAGCCCAAGGTGGCTGACTCCGGTCTGATGAGAGAATGAAAGGGAAGCAGTTTATAGCCAAGTGGTTCTGTATTTGAGCAGGGTCAAATTTCTGGCCCAGAATTATATTCCTGATACCTTTCCACAGGGTTCAGTTCCAATGAGCAATGATTTTCCTTTTCCCTGTATTCCCTTTTAGATGTGTTTTCTGGAAGTCTACCCCTCTTCATCTCCATTCATCCTAAATCTCAGTTCATGCAAGTTCAATATCACAGAGTTAATGTGTTGCCAAAAAGGGGGCCCAGAACATGCCAGGCAAGGAGGCAGCGCTGGCCAGGTCCCTTTGTCTTAGATTCGGTGACTGCACTTCCGAGCTTGCTTAGGATTGTCCTGTGGTCCCAGTTGTTAAGAGAATCCCCTTTCACCATCAAGACAGTCTCAAACTTTCATGGCTCCCAACATTTGACCCCTCCAACCCCTGCTTTGGCATCTGTGGGCCGGTGATCTGAAGGCGTGGCTTCACTGTGTGGGCCTGAAGGTCGGGGAATTCCTGTGAATTCTCTCCGTCAACACCCATCCTGGTAGATGGTCAAACACAGGAAGTCCTTGAGCGTGTCCTGAACTAGAACTGCTTTGAGGATGAATGAGGCAATGGTAGGATAGGTCCTTGAAACAGAACTCAAGTTTTACTCGTGTGAGAGATTCCAGTGGCTGTTACTGCCATAGCTGACATAAAAGAGCTTTCATAAGGTGAATGAGTGAGGGAGTGAGAGTTGCTCAGTTGTGTCCGACTCTTTGAATCCCAGTCCATGGGATTCTCCAGGCCAGATACTGCAGTGGGTAGCCTTTCCCTTCTCCAGGGGATCTTCCCAACCCAAAGATCGAACCCAGGTCTACTGCACTGCAGGCAGATTCTTTACCAACTGAGCTATCAGGGAAGCCCTCATAAGGTGAATATATTCCCCCAAATTCCAACAGTGATATAAACTAACAGGCTCCCGGGGTGGGGGTGGGCGGGAGTGTGTTAGCGCTTCCTCGTCCACCCCCTCTCAGCCCTGTAGAACAGTCCTTCTGTGCGCTGTGGCGCTCTCTCACTCTGCTGGGCTTCTGGGCACCCCTGGAGGGCCCAGGGCTGAGTCACAGCAGGAGGCAGGCAGGGAATCCAGGGCTGCAGGGAGCTGGGGGCTGGGGCCGCAGAGCTCGGAAGGGCCGAGGCAAGGGCGGAAGAGGACGGGGCGCTGCCCGCGTGGCACCCTCCGCAGGAGAGGCCAGAGCCTCCGAACTCTCAGAGGGCTGAGCCCGCTCTCCTGGCGCCCGTCCTGCTCCCCTCAAGCCCGAAGCCTGTGCTGCTTGATCCGAGGGCGCGGCTGCGGAGTCCAGCCATCCCTACGCCTTTCTCAGCGCTGGCCTCCGAGCAAGGCGGGCCTGCGA
>CM035271.1:102856977-102870273 GCA_020226075.1 Hydropotes inermis | reverse complement strand
CCCAGCCCCCACACAGCACAGCCTCGCTGCACCCCCAGCCCCCACACAGTAAGCCTCACTGTACCCCCAGCCCCCACACAGCACAGCCTCGCTGCACCCCCAGCCCCCACACAGCACAGCCTCGCTGCACCCCCAGCCCCCACACAGCACAGCCTCACTCACCCCCAGCCCCTGTCTCCTCCCAAGGCAGGTGTCTTCTGCTCTCAGCATGGGGGGCAGAGGCTCAGGGTCGCCGCTGGCGCCCCTGCACGTATTTAGCCTGGAGAAGAGAGGAGGGCTTGCCGCTGCTTCCACGCCCAGGGCAGACGTGACCTGGTGAGTCTGCCCGGTGAGGCCCGGTGAGTCCTGCTGTTTGGCAGTGACCTTCTGGGAGCCTGGGCTTTCTTCTGCGGAGCAGAGTGTGAGATGAGGAGGTGAGTGCGGGCCTGTCTCCCACTGAGGTCCTTTCACACGGCAAACGCCACTCCCAAGGTTAGCTTTCGTTATGTGAGACTGTCTCTGAGGACGGGAAAGAGCAATGCTCCCACTGGCCTGGAACAGGCGAGCCGCTGCCACGCAGACCGCCTGTGAGGGGGGTTACGTGACAGGAAGCTGAGGATGGCTGTAAAAAGCTGAAAGTGGTCCCTGACCGACGGCCAGTGATACATCAGAGACTCGGCCCTGCAGTTCTGAGGACGGGAATGCTGCCATCAGCTTGAGGGGGCTCGGAGGGGACTCTTCCCTTCCGAGTCCCTGGTGATCCTGTGCCCTGGCCAGCACCTGACTGCAGCCCGGTAATTCCCGGGTACGGGGAACTGAGCCGAGCCACGTCCCCTGATGGAAACTGTGAGATGATGGATGTGTGTTGCTTAAAGCCTCTAAGTTTATGTGGTCATTTGTTATGTAGGAATAGAAACCAAATCCAAAAGACTTCTCTTTGTCAGATCCTGTGCTGGACATTTTAAAATGTATCATCTCGTTTATTCATTTTACTGCATTGGGTCTTAGCTGCAGCAGGCAGGATCTTCCTGGTGTCACGTGGCACCTTCTGCCGAGGTGCCTGTACTCTCAAGCTGTGATGCGTGGGCTCGGTTGTCGGGGCATGCAGGCTTACTTAGTCTGCCACCTGTGGGACCTTAGTTCCCAGACCGGGGATCGAACCTGTGTCCCCTGCATTGCAAGGCAAATTCTTAACCACTGAACCACCAAGGAAGTCCCGTATCATCTCATTTAGTTTTCACAAGACCCATAGGAAGTGGGCACCATAATTTTACAAATTTTATAGATGTGGAAACCGACAAGATTTGAGCCCAGGTAGACTTTCAATACGGAGAAGGTGATGGCACCCCACTCCAGTACTCTTGCCTGGAAAATCCCATGGATGGAGGAGCCTGGTAGGCTACAGTCCATGGGATCGCTAAGAGTCAGACATGACTCAGCGACTTCACTTTCACTTTTCACTTTCATGCATTGGAGAAGGAAATGGCAGCCCACTCCAGTGTTCTTGCCTGGAGAATCCCAGGGACGGCAGAGCCTGGTGGGCTGCCATCTATGGGGTCGCACAGAGTCAGACACGACTGAAGCAACTTCGCAGCAGCAGAAGACTTTCAATGATTAGTTCCCAGCCATGGTTCCCCCATTGTGCACAGAAGCACTGCAAGATACCATAGAAATTCACAGGCATCCCACAGGGTATTTTAAAAATTTGAAGGAACATCTGTTTACCTTCATGTAAATTACTAGCTCCGTGTAGCTTGCATTTTCAACATTAGATCAGATTAGTCTATTTGATGGTATCATATCTTTGTGAAGCTGGACTTTCAGTTGCTGTTATTCAGTCTCTGAGTCATGCCCGACCCCTCGCCTTTGTGACCCAACGAACGGCAGCATGCCAGGCTTCCCTGTCCCGTGGGGTCCAATGGATTTTCAGCGGTTGTTGCAATAAAAAGCAAGTGCCAAATAAAAGTCAGTTTTGGAACAGGAAACGAGGGGTGGCTCAGTCCAATCTGATTCTAAGGTCTGAGAAGCTGTGCAATGCCCAACAGATGCACATCCTATTAAAAAGTAATAGTGATTATTTAAGAACAAAGTCGAAATATTTTTTCTTTCAGTATATGTGAGTTATTTTGAGCTGTCAGGGTATGCTCATTAAGCCGTTTGGGAGTAACTCCTATTCAGTGGAACTCCTAGTATGTCTTTTGGCCTACGTGTTATGACTACAGTCTCCGTGCCCCTGAGGACACAGAATGGAGGCCTTTGGGAAGCCTTCTATTCAACAATGCCATCTTCTAGATGCTTGAAACCTTAGTTTTATTTCGCCTAGAGGTAAAGCAGGGGGCATAGTTATAGGAGGCTAATTTCAGATCTCACAAGGATGGACTATCTGACCACAGGTGTGGTCCACACACACTCAGACCACACCTGCATTAAAGCTGACCTCCTGGGCTGGGAGATCTGTGTGGGGCCATACCAATGGAAGCTGGATAAGAACTTGCGGCCACACAGATGAGATTTCTGTACCTGCCCCCGGGGAAGGGAAGCCAGGCTGTCTCTGAGGTCCCTCTCAAATCCTGGCCTCCGTCCACCTGATCGCTGGCAGTCTCTACTCTGAGCTCAGCTCTAGCAGTCTCTGCTCTCCCCACAGCCAGGTATTTCTAGGGAACCTGGGAACTAGAGCACCTGGGGGGTGGAGGGAGAACAATCAGTTAGCCCAAAGGCAGGCTGAGCTGCCGTAATCAAGAAGCCCAGGATACCCAAAAGAGGCTTAGATAAGGTAGCAACATTTTGCTCCATCAAGTCCTGGGTATAGAGGAGGGTGGTCAGGTGTTGGAGGAGAGCTTAGCTAGTGCCTTCAAAGGAAGCTGCTCTGCTTGTGGCCATCTCCCCACCAGCAGGGAGAAAAGAAAAGTGGAGGGCAAGCAGCTTTCACTGGAAAGTCAGAACCTGGAAGTTGGCCCCGTCACTTCTCCTCACATCCCATTGCCTGAGTCCTAGTCACATGGCTCAGCCTTGCTGCATGCAAGGCTGGGACGCATGGTCTCCAGCTGGGCAGCTACACATTTAGCTAAAACTAAAGAAACTATTTTTAAAATGAAGAAGGGGAGAATAGATATTGTATTAGTCTGCTAGGGCTGTCAGGACAAAGCATCACAGATTGAGTGGCTTAAGCAACAGGAATGCAATGGAAGTGTATTTTCTCACAGTTCTGGGAGCTGGAAGCCCAGGATCGAAGTGTTGACAGCCTGGGCTGCTTCTGAGTTCTGTTCACGTTCACACGGCATCCTCCCTCCAAGCATAGTTGCGTCCAAGTTTTCCTCTTTCTATAAGGACACCAGTTCAATTGGATTAGGGGTCCCCCGAATAATCTCATTTTAGTTTAATTGCCTCTTTAAAAACACTTTCTCCAAATATAGTCATATTTGGAGGACCTGGGGGTTGGAAATTTGGCGTATGAATTTGGGGGCTGGAATTCAGCCCATAACATATGTTGAAGGACAATTCTCAGCCTTCCACAAAGGCCAAGACACCCTGGCTATCTCTTTTCAGAGCAAGATTTAAGATGAAGAAATGAGAGGCTGAGAATGTTCTGAGACCCCGTCGTGAGGTGCCCTCAGGTCAGAGTAGTTAGATAAAGAAGCTTAAGAAAATGAGCTCTAAGGGACTTAAGGAGCACAGAGTCCACCAAAACTCATCCTAACTGAAGACATTTTAAAATCTAGTTGCAAAGCAGTGGACTGTTGCGTGCAAGTTATCGTTGTGTTTATGAGCATTGTGAAGTGGAGGTCTCTGGAGAGAGCTAAGGAAAGGTGAAGCGAACACTTTATGGAGCACTTCTTGGTAGCAAGTGCTACTTTAGGCGTCTTTACACATATTGGTCCTAATTCAAGTAGGCACCAATGGGGTGGGCATTGTTTTGATTTTGCAGGTGGATGACCCAGGGCTCAAAGAGACTGTGTCACAGTATTTGTTTAGGGCGTTGTGGTGTGTGCTGGCATCAGGGATTGAACTCAGATAGACTGATGCCAAAGCTCACACACTTCTAATAGACCCCACTGTCTCATTCATGAAGAGGTGAAAATAATCGAGAGCAGAACTTCCCTTAGTGAAGACGCTGTGAAGATGAAGAAAGAGTCAGAGTGCCGGGCTTCTAGAGCCCAGGGGAAGGGTTCAGGGGAGCTGAAGGCCGAGCGCCCTGCCGCCCCAGTCTTCCCCGTGATCTTTCTTCCCGGAGCCGGCCTGCTGGGCAGGTGGGAGAGGAGGCTTCCCGGAGCAAGGCGAGGAGGCTTCTTCTGGCCTCTTCCGTTCTGGCTACGTCACGAAGGCCCTGTGGCCACTTCCAAGGACAGCCCACAGCCGTGCCCTCGCCCGGAGGCCCTCGCCCGGAGCCGGATAAGGACTCACCCTCTGGGGCCGTGCCAGCGCTGAGCCCCGCCGAGCAGCGTCTCGCCGGAGGAGGCAAGGGTGGGCCTGTCTTCTCTTCTGAGCACGTGGGCTATTCCTGCTTCCCTAATGCAGGCGGAGGAGGGCTCCGCCGAATCCTGTCCGTGCCTCTAGAGCCAGGGCCTTGCCAGCCCCACCCAGGGCAGGACTGCGGACCCAAACGGGGGCTCTGCAGGGTGTGGCGGCCACGTGCAGCCTGGCGCGGCCCTGGGCAGCCTGTCCCCGGGGCCCGAGGCCACCCTCTGTGTGTGTAAAGGACCACTTCCTTTGTCTGCCTTCTTTATTCCTTTCTTTCCCACTAGTGATTTCTCTTCCCCAGGCTGGCCCCTCAGGGTTCAGGCTCAGCTCCAGGAAGGGGAAGCAGAAGACCCGGCTGGTTCCCGCAGGCCCGCTGATTAATTTTAAGCATCTCGCCTCTCCCCGGGACACTCGGTTCTGTAGCCAGCCTCCTCTTGACGTCACTTCTATTTCTGTATTATCCTCCCAGCTTTCCGCGGGGACGCGGATTTCATTAGCGATGGGAGCTGATACAGACAGACAGCCCATCCATGATTTAAAATTCGCTGCTCTAATTTAATCTCCTCTTTGATGTGTCTCCTTTCGAGGCAGTGTAATCAGTTGGGTTTTCTTGGATGCAGTTCGCAGCTCTAATTTTTAGCTGTCGGGTCAATGTATTTGCCCTTCCCTGGCCTTTCCTCAGAGTAGTCAGTCTTCGCATGCATGCTACCCACTGAGAAGGATGCGTCCCGTCTCATGCCTCCACTCTCTCCTCCCCTGAGCTCCTTCCCCCCGCTCCTCGCTGCCGGCATCTGGTAGACCAGGGCTCTGGGTGTGCGGCTGCCTGCCCCGGGAGGCTGCAGGGAGCCGCCTCCCTGCTGGTGGGACTTGTGCCTTCTCAGGCTCTTTGGAACCGGCTGGACACGGCGCTCACGTGTGGGGTGGGACGGTGCCGCGGGATTCAGCTGAAGGGCTGTAAACCTTTGCCCTGAGGAGAGGAGGCGAGTGGGGAGGGAGGACGAGGTTGTGTGTGTGGGGAGGGGGCCACAGGGACGCTGGAGATGCCTCCCTGGGGTTGTTCGGGCACACTTCCATGTGAGCGGTGAGCGTGCGTGAGTGTGCGTGCAGGGCAGGAGAGAGGACAAAGGTGCAGCTGAGGCAGAAATCTCACTCCTACAGCTTCAAGGTGAACTTCCAGGAAGCTCGGCTATTTGCCTCCCCTCTTCCAAAGACCTAAGAATGAGTGAACCGCAAACATGGCATGGCAGAAGAAATGAGGAGCTGGTCAGCCAGGCCCCCTAAGCCTTAATTCCTTCTATGGGCAAAGTGCCTTTTTAAAAATTTAGATGGGTTGTGAATAGGTTGCATATTTACATGATTCAAATGTTGAAACAATATTTAAGATATGCACTGACATGCTCCCATCAATCTTCTCATTTATCTTCCTTCCTAGAGTTTCTCTAGACAAATATAAGCAAATGGAGAAGATATATTCTTATTCCTTAGTATTTCAGAAATAAAAGACCTCATATTGTTTCTAAAGTTCTGCATCTTTAAAAAGAAAAGCATTTATTTTGACAGATTTCAAACAAACAGCAAAGTTGGAAGATTTTTAACAATTGGAAGACCAACCAGTTCAGTTCAGTTGTTCAGTAGTGTCCGACTCTTGGTGACCCCATGGACCACAGCACGCCAGGCCTCCCTGTCCATCACCAACTCCTGGAGTTTACTCAAACTCATGTCTGTTGAGTCAGTGAAGCCATCAGAAGACCAAGCATATTGCCTATAAATTTATATTTTACAATTAATGCCTTTCTATACTTGTCTTTTCACATACCTATTCATTTTTTCATTACTCTAGCCTTCAATCCATTCATCTTTTTAAAAAATGTATTTCAAAATAAATCACAGACATCATCACACTCCTATAAGTTCAGCTTGAAGGTATTAGAGTTCAGTGTGTGTTGTGCAGAAATCTTAAGTGTACATCTGCCGGTTATGACAAATGAACGTCCCTGTGAAAGCCAACTCCTTACCATGATATAGAGCAACACGATTTCCCAGCAGTGTCCCCATGTGATGTTTAGTCAATCCTATTCCCACCTCAGAGGCAGCCACTGTTCTGATTTTTTTTTCCACCACAGAGCAGTTTTGTTTAACTACACATAAGTGGAATCATATAGTTTATACTCCTTATAAAGTAGTTTATAAAAGTTTATAAAGTTATACTCCTTATAAAGGAGTATAAACTATATAAACTTTATATAAGGCTTGTTTAAACTTTATATAAGGCTTTTTTTCATGTAGCATAATGCTTTTAAGATTCATTATGTTGCATTGATCAGTAATACATTCTTTTTTATTGCTGAATAAGATCTTTTTTATTGGGATATCTTACCCATAGACCACAGTTTATTCATTCTCCTATTGATAGACACCTAGTCTTTTTCTAATTTTTTGGCTGCTAACAGTCTATAAACATTCTAGTTTTTGTTACCATATGATGCATGTTTTCATTTCTCTTGGGTAAATACTTAGGAGTGGAGTTGGCAGGTTGTAGAGAGGTGTATGTTGATCCATTTTTACTCCCACCAGTGATGTACAAGAGTTCCAGTTACTTCACATCCTTGTTAACACTTGGTATTCTCAACCTATACTTTTAGCCTTTCTGGTGAATGTGTTCTAGTATTTAATTATGACTTTAGCTAGAATTTCCCTGACAGCTAATGATAACGGGTGCCTTTTCAGTGCCTATTCACCTTTCACACATCTTTTGTGAATGGTCTTTCTCACCCCCATTTTAAAAAACTAGATTTTTTTTTAAAATTTTATAAAAGATCTTTTGTCCATTAAAAAAATTGAATTGTTTATCTTTTATTATTGAGTTGTGGAAGTTCTCTTTTAGATATGTGCTTTGTGATTATTTTCCCTTGGTTTGTGACTTGCCTATTCACTGTCCCTTTTGAGGAGTGTAAGTTTTTTTTTTTTTTTTGAGTGTAAGTTTTAACATTTGAAATTAGCAATTTTTTTAAGGTTTTTTGTTTTTTCTGTCCTAGAAACTTTTGACTACCCGCTCACTGAGTCACAGACTCTTACACTTTACTCTAAAATATTTATGACCTTAAATATTACTTTGGGCCTATGACCCATGTCAATTTTTGAGTATCCTCTGAGGTAGGGGTTGAAGTTCTTTCTTCCCGCCCATATCCCGTCCACTATTTCAGTGTCATTTTTTGAGAAGACTTTCTTTCTCCCATTGCATTACTTTGATAAAATTGAGTGTTTAATTTGAGGTCAGTTTATGGGCTCCGTTACGTTATCCTTTGTCAATTCTTGTGCCCGCATTGCCTTCTTAGTATAAGTCCTCCTACTTTGTTTTATAAGATTGTTTTGATATTCTGGCCCTTTAATCTTTCATATATATTTTATAATCTACCTGTTTGGTTTTTAAAAAATATTTTTTTAAGCTTTGAATTTTGCCAGTCTGAAGGGAGAGAAATGGTATTTCAATGTTGTCTCTTCATTTTCATTTCTCTTATTAGTCGTGAGCGTGAGTATCGCACGGACTTTCCCGCAGGCGGCGAGCTGGGTCAGGCCAGCCGGGGACAGAGCGCCACGGGAGGACCAGGCCGCGCTCTTGCCTGGCCAGTCCTGAGGCCCCGCAGACGCTGCCACACTCGGGAAGCATCTAGCCCCTTCCAGGGGGCAGAAGGTGCTACAGCGCAGCTCAGCCAGAGATGGACAGATTCTAGAGAATTCAGGCGGGAGACACCAGTCCAGGCTTGGGGGCAGGGGACTTGGAAGTGAAAGGAAAGCCCCGCCCGGAGGCGCTCTGCTGGCTGTCCAGGCCGGACATCTGCCTGGCGCCCCCAGGGCTCTGCCTCCGCTCACGGGCTCCTGTGACCACTCTCATGTGACGGGGCCCAGATAGGCAGGCACGTTATGGCCTGAGTGCTGGGACTGATCGCACAGTGTCACGCTCAGCCCCCTGAGTCTAGATGCTTGAGCAAAGTGCTGGTCATTCCGGACAGAAAACCAGACGATGGAATTAATTCCAAATCAGATGACAATATTTTCAAGTGTCCTCTCTGTCCGCCAGTCCTGCCAGGTACAGGTCATCTTCTTTAACATGGATGGAAGTCTTGATGATTTCCTGACAGACATTTTTGGAGCTAGAGCATGTCATTCCATGGGTCTGCTGTCCTGTTTCAGCAGAAAACTCTGCCATCTGCAGATATGACACTTTTATTAGAGAAACAAGGCACTATAAGCATTGTTTTCCTATAGGAAAAATATTAAACAAGTAAATTTTATTATGTTATGTACATACAGAAATATACAGGGTATAAGAAATAAAGAGATCAGCCACCCTAAGAAGCAGAGGATGAAGAAGACTTTTAAAGACATTATCTACCTCTCCTAATCCTCTTTCTTTTCCTCAATAGAAAGCCACTATGTGGAATTTTGTGTTTATTATGCCATAATGTTAACTGCATGCTTCAGAGTGGTAGAAAGAAAAACAAGTTTAGTCGTTCAGTCGTGTCCGACTCTGTGCGACCCCACGGACGGTAGTCTACCAGGCTCCTCTGTCCATGGGATTTTTCAGGCACGAGTACTGGAGTAAATTTTATGTAATTTTTTTATCTTTATGTAAATGGGGTCATGCTATGTGTATTCTTCTATGATTTGCTTCCTTTTAATGTGGAAGCAAATCATAGAAGACATACAATACATTTAAATACATAGAAATACATAGAGATATTTAAAAGGTAGGTTCATTGAGGTATAATTTACATACAGTAAAACTCACTTGTTAAAGTGTGCAGTTGAAACGTTGTGGTAAACGTTTACAGCTGCATAATAACCCCCACAGTCAAGATAAATAGCATTCCTGTCACTTCATAAAGTTTCCTCACATCCCTAGTCGTCGCTTCCTCCACCTGGCGACCAGGTCTGTCTTCTGTCACTATGATTTTTTTTTCCTTTTCCAGAGTATCAAAGAAATGAAATCTTACAATATGAAGTCTTTTTTTTCCAGTTTTATCCAGATACAATCGACATACTGCACTGTATCGGGTTAAGTGAGCATTATAATGATTTAACTCACAACTCACTGTAAAGTGATTACCACAGTAAGTTTAGGTGAAATCTGTCATCTCATAGATATAAAAAATAAAGAAGTAAACGTGTTTTTCCCTACAATAAGAACCTCGTAGGCTTTATTCTCTTAATAGTTTTCATGTCTCATGTCCGCCCATGTCAACTGTGGTTGTCACGTCATGCGTTTACATCCCTGGTGCTTACTTATCTCACAACTGGACGCTTGTACTTTTTCATCACCTTCCCGCAATTCCCAGTTCTAATGATCACAATTCTGATATCTTTTTGTACGAGTTTGGTCCTGTCCCTGTTTTTAAAAATTTGGATTATTTGGGTTGTGGTTTTGCTATTGAGTTGTGTGAGTTGATTGTATATTTTGTATATTACCTCATGATCAGATGATTTGCAGCTTTCTTTTCGGCATTCTGTAGGTTGTCTTTTGTGTTGGTCATTTCTTCTGTGGTACAGAAACTTTTTAGTTTGACGTAGTCAACTCGCTCTCTCTCTTTTTTTTTTTTTTTGTGGCTTGTGATTTAGGGGTTGTATCTCATATCCAAAAAAATCATTCCCTAGAACTGTCAAGAAGCTTTTCCCCATGTTTTCTTCTAGGAGTTTTATGGTTTCCAATCTTACATTTCAGTCTTTAATCCATCTCAAGTTAATTTTTGTGAGGTGTAAGACTGGTGTCTAATTTCATTCTGTCACATGTGAATATTCGGTTTCCTAGCGCCATTTATTGAAGAGACTTTTCTTTTCTCTAGTGAGTATTCCTGCCCCACTGTCAAATATTAGTTGGCCTTGTATGCATTGGTTTCCTTCTGGGCCGTCGTTCTGTTCCGTTGGTCGCGTGTTTGTTTTTATGTGAGTATCTCACTGTTTTGGTCACTCTAGCTTTGTAACATGGCTTGAAATCAGGGAGTATGATGCCTCCCGGCCCCCCTTTTCAGTTTTGCTTCGGTCATTCGGGGTCTGCTGTGTCTCCATGTGTACTTTAGGGCTCCTTTACCTAATTCTGTGATGCCACTATAGGTGGCACGGACATTTTAACAATGTTCCTGCTGTACGTGAACAGAGGATAACTTTCTACTTATTTGTGTCTTCTTCACTTTCTTGCATCAGTGTCTTGTAGTTTTCAATGTAGAGATCTTTTATCTCCCAGGGTAAGTTGATTCCTAGGTATTTTATGATTTTTGATGCAATTGTAAAAGGGATTGTTTTCATTATTTTCAGATAGCTCATTGTTGATGGATAGACATGCTGCTGATTTTTTGTATGCTAATTTTGTATTCTGCAACTTTACTGCATTTGCTGATTAGATCTAAAAGTTTTGGTGGAGTGTTTGGGTTTTTTATATACAAAATTGTATCATCTGAAAGTAGAGACTATTTTGCGTCTTCCTTTCCAATTCTGATACCTTTTATTTATCTTTTCCTGGTCTGGTCGTTCTGACTAGGACTTCTAGTACGATGTTTAGGAGTCGTGAGACAGGGGACCCTTGTGTGCCCCCAGTCTTAGAGGAAAAAATTCTAACCTCTCACCATTAAATGTGACGTTAGCTGTGGGCTTGTCATATGTGGCTTTTATTATGTTGAGGTACGTTCCTTTTATGCCTACTTTGTTAAGGATTTATCATAAATGTTGAATTTGGTCAAATGCTTTTTCAGCATCTATTGAGATGATCATATTTTTTTCATTCTATTAATGTGATGTAGCACATTGATTTTGTAAATATGGAACCATCTTTGCATCTTAAGGATAAATTCCCTAAGATTGTGATGAATGGCCCTTTTGATTGTGATGAATGGCCCTTTTAATATGCTGCCGAATTCAGGTTGCTGGTACTTGGCTGAAAATTATTACGTTTATATTCATCAGGAATATTGGTTTGTAGTTTTCTTTTCTGGTGTGTCCTTTTCTGGCTTTGGCACCAGGGTAAAGATGACCTTACAAATTTAGGGAGCATTCCCTCCTCTGTGATTTTTTTAAGAAAAGTTTGAAAAGGATTAGTATTAATTCTTTTTTAATGTTTAGTAAAATTTACCAGGGAGGCCATCTGGTACTAGGCTTTCCTCTAGTGGGAAGTTTATTATTATTAATTCAATCTCATTACTAGTAATTGGTCTGCTCAAATTTTCTTTCTTCCTGCAATCTTGGTAGGTTATATATAATTTTTCCTTTTCTTCTAGGTTTTCCAGTTGTAGGTATATACTTGTTCATAGTAACCTCTTATGATCCTTTATGTATCTGTGGTATTAGTTGTAATGTCTTCCTTTTCATTGAAAACAGTGTCAATTTGTGTTTTCTCACTTTTTTCCTTGGGTTTTTAGTTCTGTCATATTTTTGAGTTCTAGGACATCTTTTTTTTATGGTTTCTATATCTTTTTGTTGAACTTCTTTTGACCATTTATTTTCCCAACTTTGTTTAGTTGCCTATATGAGTGTTCTTGTAGCTCAGTAAACCTCTAAGAGGATTATTCTGGGTTCTTTGTCTAACAGTTCAGAGATCTCCATTTCTTTGGGGTCAGTTGTTGGAGCTTTATTGGTTTCACTTGGTGGCATCAGGCATGCCTGATGTTTTGTGATTCTTTATTCCTTCTTTTGGCATGTTGGCACCTGCACGTTTGAATAAGCAGTGCCTTCTTCCAGACTTTACAGATTCACGCTGGCAGAAAATGTTCTTCACCAGTCATCTGTCTGGTTTCTGGACCCATCTGCTAATAATGTCCTTGGGCAGTGGGGCTTGCTATTAGGGTCTCTTTTAGGGAGAAGCCGTTGGCTGAGCGCTGAGATTGAGCAGGGGTGGGTGCTGCAGGCTGAGAACAGCTGGGTAGGACTGCTGGCTTGGTTCCCTGCCCTCACAGGTCTGCAGAATGGGTGCCACAGAGACCCCAGTTCCCTGGCCAAGCTTCCCAGATGCCTGGGACTGCCTGCTATGCTCAGCAGTGAGGCTCTGGAAGCTCCCCTGCCCTTCGAGGGCAGCACAGCCAGTCCCAGGGCCTGCATAGCTCGCTGTCTGGGGACCCAGATCAGGCTAGACTGTGCCCTGAATTCCTTGCCCAGATGGAGTCACTGATCTTGCCTTGCAGAGGAGGAAAGCCGTGGGCTAGCCTCTTTGTTCAAACGCCTCTGTAAGCCAGGTCGTTGCACGGGTTCTGCAGCTCCCGTGTGAGGCAGTTAGGTTCCCTGTTGAGTGGGTTGAAGCAGTAGGCAGGTCTGTGAGTGAGTTTTCCTACCAGGGCGCAGCGGGAGGACCAGCTCCAGGCACGGAAGGCTCTTTGCAGCCTTGACTCAAGCTGAGCCGGGCCCGAGTTCCTCGGCTGAGCAGTGCCAGGGGCTACGCTCTGTGACCATATCCCTGTCTGCCATACTCTCTGCTGGGGTGTTGTGGGCCCGGCACCTTCCAGGGTTCCCAGTCAGGGTTTCTGGCTGGGTGGAGCTGCACGCAGTGCGGGCCGGGCTCTGCATTAACTCATGTGCCTTCCTGAAGCGCAGGACTCTCGAAGTCCATCAGGGTTCTCTGTGGCTTTGACCCAAGCTGACCCACTCTCCAGTCTCCTGGCCCAGCAGAGCCACTGGTTCTGCTCTGCAGGTCAGCTCCCCTGCCAAAGTTACTCTGCGCTAATTTACTTCAGTCATGTCCGACTCTTTGCAACTCCATGAACTGCAGCACGCCAGGCCTCCCTGTCCATCACCAACTCCCAGAATTTACTCAAACTCATGTCCATTGAGTTGGTGATGCCATCAGCCATCTCATCCTCTGTCGTCCCCTTCTCCTCCTGC
>CM035271.1:102839478-102856877 GCA_020226075.1 Hydropotes inermis | reverse complement strand
CCATCTCATCCTCTGTCGTCCCCTTCTCCTCCTGCCCCCAATCCCTCCCAGCATCAGGTCTTTTCCAATGAGTCAGCTCTTCGAATGAGGTAGCTAGAGTATTGGAGTTTCAGCTTCAGCTTCAGTCCTCCCAATGAACACCCAGGACTGATATCCTTCAGGATGGACTGGTTGGATCTCCTTGTGGTCCAAGGGACTCTCAAGAGTCTTCTCCAACACCACAGTTCAAAAGCTCAGAAAATACATATAAGTGGGGTAATTATGAGCCAAGAACCACTGCTGAAAGGTTTCTTTGACTGATTGGAGCCAGCACATCACTGTGGTTACCCTATTTAAGATTTGATTTGTTTTGAATAGATTGTTGGTGATTTTTCTCTGTCTGTCGATGTAGAAGCAGCATTCTTTTTCTAAGAAGGAACAGGAACCACCTTTGACCTTGGTTTAAAGGTCAAGTGCCTGCTGGTTTAGAGTGCCAAACCCTCCAATGGGTTTGTTTGGGTGTGAAGTTCTCCCAACATGGTAGACATTTTGGACATGGCTGTGGTTAATTCAGTGAATATGAAATGAGGTAGGCTTCCCGGATGGCTGAGTGGTAAAGAATCCACCTGCCAATGCAAGAGATGCAGGTTTGATTTCTGGTTCAGGAAGATCCCTTGGAGAGGAGGAAATGGCAACCCGTCCCACTGTTGTTGCCTGGAGAATCCCATGGACAGAGGAGCCTGGAGGCTACAGTCCACAGGGTCACAAAGAGTCAGACATGACTGAGCACGCATGAGCTGATACCCTCTGTTGCCATTCCGGTGATGCCTGTTAGGATAGCAATGAGGGGAATGAAGTTAGGTTCCACTGATGTCCACCCTGTCCTAGTTTGGAGGTGGACTACTTTATGAGGCACTGGGGAGAGTCGCTGACCCAGGTAGCACTTGGCATGATGTAACCCAAGGAGCATTTTCCTTCCCGCCTCGGGGGCAGGTGCCTGTAGGCTGAGGTCCCACAGATGAGAAAGAGGCCTTGAGACGGGAAAGGTTGGTTCCATGTGAGTAGGAGTAGAGTGTAGCTGGGGGATCGATGTTACTGGTGGTGTGACTCCCAGCTGACCTCTGCAGGGAAACAGACGGTTGGAATTTGCCTGCGTGGATGCTGGAAGTGGGATATAATTTTGAAAAGTGGGTTTGTTGCCTCCAGACCAGTAGTTGTATGTGAGGTGAGGGGTGACCAGAGGTGTTTAGTGAGGTCCATCCTATGGAGATGAAAGTACTAATGGTGTCTATGGTAAAGAAGGGCTTATTTGGCACCTGTATTTTATCTTTTTTTTTAATTTCTTTTTTAATCGGAGGAAAATTGCTTTATAATATTTTGTTGGTTTCTGCCATACAACAATGTGGATCAGTCATAATTAAATATGTATTTATCTCCTTCCCCCTCCTCGCCCCCCTCTAACTCCTAACAGAGCGCCAAGCTGAGCTCTCACCTCACACAGCAGCTTCCCGCTAGCCATCTGGTTTACCCGCGGTAGTGTATGCATGCCAATGCTCCCCTCTCAATGTGTCCCGCCCTCTTCTTCCCCCACTGTGTCCACATGTCTCTTCTCTACATCTGCATCTCCATTCCTTCCCTGAACATAGGTTCACCAGCACCACTTTTCTGAATTCCATATATATGAGCTTCCCTGATAGCTCAGCTGGTAAAGAATCCGCCTGCAATGCAGGAGACCCCCAGTTCGATTTCTGGGTCCAGAAGATCTGCTGGAGAAGGGATAGGCTACCCACTCCAGTATTCTGGCCTGGAGATTTCCATGGACTGTATAGTCTATGGGGTCACAAAGAGTTGGACACAACTAAGCGACTTTCACTTTCACTTTATATATGTTAATATACAATATTTGTTTTTCTCTTTCTGACTTAACTCTGAGTTCATCCATCTCATTATCACTGACTCAAATCTCTTCCTTTCTATGGCTGAGTAATATCCATTGTATATATGTACCATATCTTCTTTATCCATTCATCCGTTGATGGACTTCTAGATTTGCTTCCATGTCCTGGCTATTGTAAATAGTGCTACAATGAACACTGGGATAACATGTGTCTTTTAGAACTGTGTTTTTCTCAAGGTATATGCCCAGTAGTGGGATTGCTGGGTTATACGGTAGATTTATTTATTTATTTTTTTTTTCAGGTTTTTTTTTTGTGTGTGTGTGGTGGATTTTGTCACACATTGAAATGAAACAGCCATGGGTTTACATGTGTTCCCCATCCCGATCCCCCCTCCCACCTCCCTCTCCACCCAGTCCCTCTAGGTTTTCCCAGTGCACCAGGTCCAAGCGCTTGTCTCATGCATCCAACCTGGGCTGGTGATCTGTTCCACCCTAGATAATATACATGTTTCAATGCTGTTCTCTTGAAACATCCCACCCTCGCCTTCTCCCACAGAGTCTAAAAGACTGTTCTATAAATCTGTGTCTTTTTTTTTTTCTGTTCTGCATATAGGGTTATCATTAATATCTTTCTAAATTCCATATATATGTGTTAGTATATTGTAATGGTCTTTATCTTTCTGGCTTACTTCACTCTGTATAATGGGCTCCAGTTTCATCCATCTCATTAGAATTGATTCAACTGAATTGTTTTTAATGGCTGCGTAATATTCCATGGTGTATATGTACCACAGCTTCCTTACCCATTCGTCTGCTGATGGGCATCTAGGTTGCTTCCATGTCCTGGCTATGATAAACAGTGCTGCGATGAACATTGGGGTGCACGTGTCTCTTTCAGATAGGTTTCCTTGGTGTGTATGCCCAGAAGTGGGATTGCTGGGTCATATGGAAGTTCTATTTCCAGTTTTTTAAGAAATCTCCACACTGTTTTCCATAGTGGCTGAACTAGTTTGCATTCCCACCAACAGTGTAAGAGGGTTCCCTTTTCTCCACACCCTCTCCAGCATTTATTGCTTGTAGACTTTTGGATAGCAGCCATCCTGATTGGCATGTAATGGTACCTCATTGTGGTTTTGATTTGCATTTCTCTGATAATGAGTGATGTTGAACATCTTTTCATGTGTTTCTTAGCCATCTGTATGTCTTCCTTGGAGAAGTGTCTGTTTAGTTCTTTGGCCCATTTTTTGACTGGGTCATTTATTTTTCTGGAGTTGAGCTGGAGGAGTTGCTTGTATATTTTTGAGATTAACCCTTTGTCTGTTGCTTCATTTGCTATTATTTTCTCCCAATCTGAGGGCTGTCTTTTCACCTTGCTTATAGTTTCCTTTGCTGTGCAAAAGCTTTTAAGTTTCATTAGGTCCCATTTGTTTATTTTTGCTTTTGTTTCTAATATTCTGGGTTGTGGGTCATAGAGGATCCTGCTGTGATTCATGTCGGAGAGTGTTTTGCCTGTGTTCTCCTCTAGGAGTTTTATAGTTTCTGGTCTTACATTTAGATCTTTAATCCATTTTGAATTTATTTTTGTGTATGGTGTTAGAAAGTGTTCTAGTTTCATTCTTTTACAAGTGGTTGACCAATTTTCCCAGCACCACTTGTTAAAGAGGCTATCTTTTTTCCATTGTATATCCTTGCCTCCTTTGTCGAAGATAAGGTGACCATATGCTCGTGGACTTATCTCTGGGCCTTCTATTCTGTTCCATTGATCTATATTTCTGTCTTTGTGCCAATACCATACTGTCTTGATGACTGTGGCTTTGTAGTATAGTCTGAAGTCAGGCAGGTTGATTCCTCCAGTTCCATTCTTCTTTCTCAAGATTACTTTGGCTATTCGAGGTTTTTTGTATTTCCATACAAATTGTGTATTTCTTTTTTTTTTTTTTAAGGACTCTCCACACTGTTCTCCATAGTGGCTCTGTAAACTTACATTCCCACCAACAGTTCAGGAGGGTTCCCTTTTCTCCACATCCTCTCAAGTGTTTATTGTTTGTAGATTTTTGATGATGGCCATTCTGACTGGTTATAAAGTGATACCTTATTGTAATTTTGATTTGCATTCCTCTAATAATGAGCAAGGGAGGACTAGCATGCTGCAGTCAGTGGGGTCACGAAGAGTCTTAATGACTGAGTCCTTTGACTTAGTAACTGAACGACAGCAACAATACTGAACAATGCTGAGCATCGTTTCATGTGTTGATTGGCCATCTCTATGTCTTTTTTGGAGAAAAGTCTGTTAAGGTCTTCTGCCCAGTTTTTAATTGGGTTGTTTGCTGTTCTGATATTGAGATGTATCAGCTGCTTATATATTTTGGGGATTAATCCTTTGTCAATTACTTAATTTGCAATTATCTTCTCCCATTTTGAGGGTTGTCTTTTCATCTTGTTTATAGTTTCTTTTACTGTGCAAGAGCTTTTAAGTTTAATTAGGTTCCATTTATTTGTTTTTGTTTTTATCTCCATTACTGTAGGAGGTAGGGCTTCCCTGGTGGCTAAGACAGTAAAGAATCCTCCCACAATGCGGGAGACCTGGGTTTGACCCCTGGGTTGGGAAGATCCCCCTGGAGAAGGGAGAGGGAACCCATTCCAGAATTCTGGCCTGGAGAATTCCATGGACAGAAGAGCCTGGCAGGCTACAGTCCATGGGGTCACAGAGTCAGACACAACTGAGTGGCTTTCGCACAGGAGGTAGGGCATAGAGAGTCTTGCTGTGACTTACGTCTAAGAATGTTAAGAATGTGCTGTGTATGTTTTCTTCTAAGAGCTTTATAGTTTCTGTCCTTACAGTTAGTTACCAAAGAGTTGCGGTATGTGGAAGGGCTAGGCGTTTTTTATCTATTGCTCAACTGCTCCTTGGATAGCCTGTTTGTGTTCCAATGTTGCTCACTTATCAAGGAAGCATCAGGGTGAAAGTGTGATTGCAATGTGTGGCCAGCCATGTTACTGACAGGAAACCCCTGTGGGTGTCTCCCTTGAAAGCAGAGAGGGTATATGAGAGCCCTGGTAAGGTGTTAGGACATGTCTGGGTTGTGGTGTTGGTAGATTTATAGGAATGAGATTTAGGTGTTCTCATAAGACTTGAAGAAAGATATAATCTAGATGATCTGACCTAAAGCTTGTGGCTCTGGGACCAGGTTAAGCATCTGCATAAGCTGAGACATTGGGCCAAGTTTCTATTGGCAAAGGTAACGTTGTCTGGAGGCTAGAGCCAGAGATGCACAGCCATCAGGAGGAGAGGTGTGGGCAGGAGCCGGAGTCATTAAATAGTCCTCTGGGTCTAAGAGATGTTGAGAGAGTGTAGGTTGTATGATGGACCAGAGGAGGTGTAAGATGAGTGTTTGAGTGAGTTTGGGTGACATGGAGTTGAGACTGATGCCTAGTGTAGGCCTCGGAAAGGAGGACAACCAAATTTGGGTGCCATGAGCATGCAGTGGGGTCGTCCACGGGAGGACACAGGTTCAGAAGAGGAAGGACAATCAAGAGAGCAAGACCATTATGTGGGGAGTTGGCCATGCACTTAAAGCATTGTTACTGAGATGGTTGGTTGGCATCACCGACTCAAGGGATGTGAATCTGCGCAAGCTCCAGGAGACAGTGGAGGACAGAAGATCCTAGCACGCTGCAGCCCACGGGGTTGCAGGGTCAGACACAACTTAGCGACTGAACAACAGCAACCACAGCAACGCTGGTTCTTATCTTTGGTCATTTCGCAAAGGGAATGAGGTCTTCAAGTGTCTCATGGGTGTGGGATGTGTGAGTGCCTGAGCCTTCAGAGGGCAGTTTCCAAGGCTTCACCCTGGAATGGTGAATCCAGTTAACGATTCCTGGAACCTTGATGGCTGTAGGTGAGGAAAGAAGGTCTGAAAGAGGCCCCTTCCAAACAGGGTCCAGTTGGGAACTTGCAGACCCATCCATCCAGGTTCTAAAGGACTTTTCCCCAGGTTGATATAGTATGGGTGACTGAGGGCTAGGAGAGTGAGGTTTTAGGCCAAATTGCCTGCAGGTCTGTTGGAACATGGAGAGTTTGCTTCCATGAGATTGTATCCCTAGCATTTCCCTTCCAGAAGGAGGTCGGTGTTAGGGAAGGACATCTGTATAAGCCTTCATATTGACTCAGTCCGGGGGCATCCTTTGGAGTTATTCTGCTGTGGAGGAGGGCAATAGGTCAGAGGGTTACTCAATTTAGAGACTTCCCTGAGTTAATTTTCTGAGGATGTTTTTAAGGAATTGATTGGCACTTTCTATCTTTTCTGAGGACTGGGGCCTCCAGGAGCAATGCAGAGCAAGCCAGCCTTATGTTGAGGGCTTTGGCAATGAGTTGGGTTATAGTGGAAATAATGAGGATCCAATATCACTTTGATGGGAGCAGGGAAGGCCAAACCAGGGAGTGACTTCTTATAGAAGTTTATTGTTAACTTGTAGGGCTTTTTTTCTGTCTGTTGTGTAGGCCTCTAGCCATCCTGTGCAGGTATCTACAAAGACAGTAAATATTTGTAGTCCTGGGAAAGAGGCATTGGGGTGACCATCTTCCAGTCTTCCCCAGGGTAAGTTGTTGGATGGGTTGGACCAAGGAGGGACATTTATTTCCCCAGGGGTTATTGTAGGAACAGTCAGACAAGAGCTGGATACCTGCTGGATTACTCAAGTCCTTTGTCTTTTAGGACTCTAGATACTAAGGCAGAGAGGGCACCTCTTCCCAGATGTGTGAATTCATGGTGGGCCTTGGTGAGTTGCCACTGGGGGCTTCGGGGACAAGAAGAGTCCCTCAGAGCTGGACCATCTGGATGAGTGTGGAGGGAAACCCTTCTGGGCTGCCATGCGCTTTCTCCCTCCATAGAGGTAGGTGGAGGAGGTGACGTGGGGCAGGGATGGAGCCCCTGTCTTGGGGCTTCTTTAGAGGCAGACTGCTTAGCTTGGTCCACCAACTGGTCTCCCTCCGTAATGTCCGATGAGCCTCACCAATGGCCTTTGCAGTGAGCAGTGGCTCCCTCTGCATGCAGGTGGATGGCCCAGAGTACGTGGCCAACCTGGGGGCCATCTTTAATGGGGTTGTTCTCTGGAGGCTGGATATCCTCTTTCTCTCCAGATGGCTGCATGGGCAATTAGGGTCAAGCGGCATATTTAGAACCAGTGTAAGCTGTGAGGCTTTTTCCTTTAGCCAATTCCAGTGCTCGGCGCAGTGAGCTCGGTAAGTCGTTTGGACGAGCCCCGAGGCTGAGCTCAGGCATCAGTGACCTGCGTGGGTAACACGACGGTGCATCCAGCCTTGCGTCTTCCCTCCGCTGCATGAGAGCTTCCATTGACAAACTGACCCTTGTCGGCACTGGCCAGAGTTTGATCCCAGAGTTCTGGGCTGGCAGTTAAGGAGATTGTCAAGACCTCGGAACAACTATGGCTAGGACTTTTCTCCTCTGGTATGGGCAATCGATTTGCTGGATTTAGGGTCTTGCAAATAGCCAAGGATTTGATATCGGGAGACCCTATTGCTAAAAGCCAGGCTGAGGCATGGTCACTAAGTAAATCTGGTCCACGGTGGGCAGTTAGAACCAGAGTGGGTGCTCTCAGGGTGAACTTAAGCCGCTTCGTAGTTGGGATCAGTCAGGAGCCAGCCCTTGGCAGCGGGATCGAGATGTTTGGAGAGTTAGGCTGCTGGCTGTGGAATTCTCCTAGCTTCTGGGTGAGGCCCCTTACCTCAACAGCCTCTGTTTTGTGGGTGTAAATTTGGAATGGCTAGCTCTAATGCTGGGAGCTCTGCAAAGGACATTTTTTTAATGTTTCCATGACCTGCTGTCAGACTAACCCCCACTCAAGGAGTATTTGATCACCTTTGCCTTGTAGGGCTTCGTTCAGAAGCTGTGAAATGAGACTGTAATTGGGTGTCTAATTCCTACAGTACTGGGCTACTTTACGCCCAGGAATGCATGTAGCTGCTTCTGGGTGGGTGGTGGGAGTCCATAGGTTGGATACAGTCCTTATGTGGTTTGCTGAAAGGCTACTCATGACAGGGATCCTTATTTTTCCTAGTTAGGAAATTTGTTGTTACACTATCTGAACCTTAGATTTGGATACCCTGTAACCCCAGCTAGCCAGGAAATTTAACGACCTGAGTGGCATGTTGAATATGTTGGTGTTGAATGGGGGAGCAAATCAAGAGGTCATCTGCATACTACATGAAAGTTTCCCCCTCAAGTATTAAATCTTATAAATCTTGGGCTAGCACCTATCCAAAAAGGTGGAGGTATCCCTAAAGCCCTAGGATAGAAAAGTTCATGTCTCTTGTTAAAGGGACTGTAGTGGAGATTCCCATTCAAACGTGAACAAGAATTGTGATTCTGGGGCCAGTGGGATGCAGAAGAAAGCATCTTTTAAATCTAGAACTGAGAACCAGCTGCTCTCTGGGGGTACTTTTCACAAAAGTATGCAAGGATTGGGGACCATCAGGTGTAGGGGAATTATCGCTTCATTAACGATTCATAAATCCTGATTGAGACAGCAAATGTCATCCTTTTTCTTGGCTTGCTAGTACTGGGGCATTGCGAGGTGAATCTGTGGGAATAAGGAGCTGGTAGGGCAGGAGTTTCGATATGATGGGCAGGGGTCTTCAGGCCTAAAGGGGTGTATTTTTCAGGGGAATTTATGTGAGTCCTTTAGAGCCATTGTGACTGGCATTGCATTTTTGGCTTTTCTTGGGACCTCTTTGTTCCAGACCCCTGGGTTGACTTGTTGTAAGCAGTCTGGCCTGAGAGATTTTTCATATCTTCATTAGTTAGGAGAGCTCCTCAAGTTTCCCAGAGGTTGTCCCCTGGGTGAGGTCCATGTGACTCTCCAAGGGAAAGAGAAAGAATGGCATTCCATTTTTGTAGTAGCACCCTCCAAGAGTGGGCATATGCTAAAAACTGGGGGAGAATGCAAATCCCTCTGAGACACAGAAGAGACGGGTATGATGCAGGCCTGCTGAATGGCTTGTCTGAGGCTCCCATGCTGGTACAGGTCTGTTTGGAGAAGGATTCAGAGAAGGAAGTCAAGATAGAATGGGTAGCCGTAGCACGCAGTAAGAAGACAGACGACTCACCCACCACATCCATTTGGACCCTCTGCTCCGGCCCAGCGACGTCTGTCTGTTTGTTGTATGAGAGCCGACTGGATGGGGCCTCTTCAGGCTTCAGTCATCTGTAGAGCGGCCTCCGGCCCTCGGTCCCTTTGGATTGAGGGGCGACCGGCTGCCCAGTGCCTTGATTGATGGCCTTTGTCACCAGCAGTCTTAGTAGGTTTATCCTGATCGGGGCACTCTGTGCCCAATAGATGTGACATTTGTCTTTTTTGGATGTGACTCAGGGTACTCTTGGGGGCACTTGGCATTGGACAGCAGCCATCATTTGGGCATGGCTGAATTGCTTCCTTCTTTCCTCCTCCGGGGTCTTGGCCTCAGCCTTTGGTGATAAAAGACCCGGGAAGCTTTTCATCTAGGGTGACATTAGGTTCTTGAGTTAGTTTTGTAATTTGTGTCCTAACTGGGTCCTAATTTGTGCCAGGTGCTGACTCGGTTAAAAATGTATCTTTAATTTATCACTTGCCCCTCGTGAGCATCCAGATCCCGATTGGTGTATCTAATAATGCTTCCCTCATCCTGCTAAGCAAAGCTCTTGGAATTCCCCAGCCTCCTGGCTGATTGCTGTGACTTGGGAGTAGTTTGTTGCTTTATGTTGGGCTCCCTTAAGGCCACCTTTGATACAGATGAAACAATGAGTTCTTTCCCGTTGATGTTCTTTCTGATTGTAGTCCCACCTAGGATTGGTACTGGGGAATGCCGTTTCCCTGGTGGGGTTATTTAGTATCAGAAAGGTGGAGTCAATCAGCAATTTTATTTATTTATTTATTTTTGACTGTTAACTCTCTCTGTGTCAGTATTGAAGAGGGTCTGGTTTCGAATTTTAGTGATGTCCCTCTGGGTCATTTTATAAACCATAGAAAAGTGAAGAAGAACTAAAAAGCCTCTTGATGAAAGTGAAAGAGGAGAGTCAAAAAGTTGGCTTAAAGCTGAACATTCAGAAAACTAAGATCATGGCATCTGGTCTCATCACGTCATGGCAAATAGATGGGGAAACAGTGAAAACAGTGGCTGACTTTACTTTTCTGGGCTCCAAAATCACTGTAGATGGTGATTGCAGCCATGAAATTAAAAGACGCTTACTCCTTGGAAGGAAAGTTATGACCAACCTAGACAGCATATTAAAAAGCAGAGACATTACTTTGTCAACAAAGGTCCGTCTAGTCAAGGCTATGGTTTTTCCAGTGGTCATGTATGGATGTGAAAGTTGGACTGTGAAGAAAGCTGAGCACTGAAGAATTGATGCTTTTGAACTGTGGTGTTGGAGAAGACTCTTGAGAGTCCCTTGGACTGCAAGGAGATCCAACCAGTCCATCCTAAAGGAGATCAGTCCTGGGTGTTCATTGGGAGGACTGATGCTAAAGCTGAAACTCCAATCCTTTGGCCACCTGTTGAGAAGAGCTGACTCATTGGAAAAGACCCTGATGCTGGGAAAGACTGAAGGCAGGAGGAGAAGGGGACGACGGAGGATGAGATGGTTGGATGGCATCACCGACTCGATGGACATGGGTTTGGGTGAACTCTGGGAGTTGGTGATGGACAGGGAGGCCTGGCGTGCTGCGATTCATGGGGTCACAGAGAGTCAGACACGACTAATCGACTGAACTGAACTGAAAAAAGTATTGGAATCACTCGCTATATTTAATGAGATTATCTGAACAGCTACCTTTGATCTGTTTTAGTTCTACTAATGTGAAGGGCTTATGGACTTAACCGTGGCCCCAATTCACCTCCTAGCGCTTCCACCAAGGGACCGGCTTGCGCCGATGGGGGTAGTGGAGGTCCCATGTAAGGTGGTGGGGCAGAGCTAGATGGTGATGTGGCTGGTGAAATCCAGGGATTTTCCTTCGGTAGCAGGGCAGCAACGGTGGGAAGTTTATAGGTTGTGAGAAAGCCCCAACTATCCCAAAGGAGGAAGAAACATTGTACATGAGGTATCAGACCATCTGCCCCGAGGTTTGCAAAACAGGTCTAACTGGAGAATGGTGTTATAATTAATGGTCCCACTTAGGGGCCAGGAGTCCCCATCCAAAAGGCGATACTGGAGCCAGCTTGCATTACAAAAGAGAGAGAGTCTCCTTCGGTGGCTTGGTGGGGTTGCATCCTGACCAGCTTTGGAGGGTGCATCTCAGGGGTGTCCCTCATGGACAGATGGTTGGTTTCCTGTCTGGAGAAGCGGTCAGAGAGCCTGGTGTCCCCGGGTCATAACTGGCGGTCTGGCCTGTGGGCTGGGACTACCTGGGAGTTGGGGAGGACGTCTCCTGCTTGGACCCAACTGAGACTGTCTGGGACTCCTGGTGGCCAGTCCGGGTCTGGACTGTTCCTCATCCTGGTAGGAAAGCGGGCACTTGTCTCAGTCTCTGACACTGGTCCCGAGAGGTGGGCTCAGGTGTGGACCCAACTCAGATGGGTTGGAGTTTGGGAACAAGAGTCTGTTCTGACTGACAGAGAATTGAAAGAGAAAAGAGGAGCTGAGAAATGAGTAGTCTTTTGCGCCGGCACAAGCTGAGAGGGAATGTCTCTTTCTTACAAAGATCTGAGTCATGGCACCAGAATGTTAGCAGCGTAGTCTGGAGACCCCCTCCTGCGGACCTCGGTTCCTGGTAAGGATGCAAAGAAGAATCTGAGGGCTTACCCATTGCAAGAGAGTTTATCGAAGACAAGGAAAACACGAACAGAGAGAAGACCTCAAGAGAGAGGTGGGCCAGACCAAGGAAGGCTGGACCAAGGTCCTGGAAGGCTGGGGTGTAGAATTTTTAAGGCCAAGTTTTTTGCATCATCCAGGAGGTTTTTGATTGACAGTCTTAATTGACAGCCGCAGGTTATATCGGAAGAGGCTCCACTGTGCATGTCCTTCCCATAATTCAGTGTGTTATAATTATATATCTGCATTATAGAGTATTTACAAACATTAATGAACCAGTGGCCGCCAAAGGTTATCTAAGTACATGGTAGATAGGTGGGCTCATGTGCCAGAGTGGGGAAAAGCCTTCCATTCAGCCAGAGGGGATTTGTCCAGTCCCCTGACCATTCTGGAACACTGGGGGCCTGTTTGGCAACACTGGGGTGGGAATGGCAAACACCTTGGTGGGCTTAACTGGCTGTTGAACGTTCAGCTGATGGGACGGCCTCTTCTTGCTTATGGCTAACTTCCTGCCTAATAGGAATTTCAGTTGTTCAGCAAAGTAATTCAGTTATATGTATACATATATTCATTCCTTTTCAGATTGGCTTTTCATATAGATTATCACAGAATATTGAGTAGAGTTTCTTGTGCTATGCAATAGGTCCTTGTTGGTTATCTTATATATAATGATGTATGTTTGTTAATCTCAGGCTCCTGATTTATCCCTCCCATCCCATTTCTGTTTTGGTAAAACCACAAGTTTGTTTTTGATATCAGTAACTCTGCTTCTATTTTGTAAATAAGTTCATTCATACCATTTTTTAAAATTAGATTCCACATATGAATGATGTCATATGATATTTGTCTTTCTCTGTCTGACATCACTTAATAAGCTAATCTCTTAGTCTATCCTTGTTGCTATAAATAGCATCATTTTATTCTTTCCAATGGCTGTGTATTTCACTGCATATGTGTTCCATTATGTGTATATATATATATATGTCCCACATCTTCATCTATTTCTCTGCTGATGGACACTTAGGTTGCTTCCATGTCTTGCTGTTGTAACTAGTGCTGCCTCGGACACTGGGGTGCATGAGCCCTTTCTGATTATGGTTTTGTCTGGATATATGTCCAGAGTGGAATCAGGGGATCATGTGGCAGTTATCTCTTTAGTTTTTTAAAGGAACTTCCATACTGTCCTCCGTGGTGGTTGTATCAATTTATGTATCCAGAAACAGTGTAGAAGGGTTCCCTTTTCTCCTCATCCTCTCTAGCGTTTGTTTGTAGATGTTTTGATGATGGCCATTCTGAATGCTGTGAGTTGATACCTCATTGTAGTTTTTGTTGCTGTTTTTTGAGGGCATGAAAGTTTTCTTATTAATGTAATTGAGGTCCCTGGGAGATGAAGGGAGGTGTTTCCAGCAGGCCTGAAATGGCATGAGAGCGTGCACTCACACGGTAGACTGGCCTCAGTCTCTGAGGGTTGGAGGGTGGAACCAGAGGAACAGAGGCGGGTGTGGTCTGAATCTCCAGCCGGGGTCAAAGGTGGGAGCTCGCTGTAGACACATGGGGAAGTGGAGGGGGTGAGGCTTAAAAGCTGCGCACTGTCCAGCGTCCAAACAGGGAGGCGGACCGGCCGCTGCGGGAGGAGAAGCCGCCCCAAGGTCGCGTGGCAGGCCTGCACGGGGAGGCGGGGGTGGCGTCCCTCCGACCTTCTCTGCTTCCACCCTCCTCATCGGCCATCCTGACCATTTAATTCACGATGGCTCCTGGACCTGTACCTTTTTAATCCACATCACAGGCAGCTGGAAGGGAAACTGAGAAAAAGCATAAAAAGTGGCTTTCCTCAGACATCTGCCCCTCATTTTAAAAACTTCTTGGAAATTCCTCCAAATAACCTTTTGATTCTATCTCCTTGATTATATGCCTATGAATTATTAGCAAGGGTTCGAAGCCACAAGGGAGAGTGGGAATGTAGTCTTAGGTCACCCCAGGGTCAACCTTAATAATACATTCGTAAGAGTTTGATAAGGAGAGGAGAACTTTTGTGAACTTTTTATTTTGTACTGGGGTACAGTCAGTTAACAATGCTGTGAGAGAATGCTGTTGTGAGAGCTTCAGGTGAAGAGTGAAGGGACTCAGCCACACGTGCACGTGCATCTATTCTTCTCCACATTCCCCTCCCACCCAGGCCGCCTCGTAACAGAGCAGAGCCCCCCGTGTTATATGGGAGGCCCTTGTTTGTGGCCCGTTTTAAACATAGCAGTGTGTACATGTCCATCCCAAACTCCCCCACTATCCCTTCCCTCCGTCAGCTGTAAGTGCGTTTTCTAAGTCTCTGAGTCTCTGTTTTGTAAGTAAGTTCATCTGTATCGTATTTTTGCAGACTCCACATCTGAGGGATGTCACAATATTTCTCCTTCTCTGACAATCTCCAGGTCCATCCACTTTGCTGCAAGTGGAGTTATTTCCTTCTTTTGAATGGCCAAGTGATATTCCGTTATATACACACCACACCTTCTCCATCCATGCCTCTATAGATGGGTGTTTAGGGTGCCTCCATGTCTTGGCTATTGGCTATTGGTTATTGGTCTTGGTTATTGTAAACAGTACTGCAATGAACCCTGGGATGCTCATACCCGTTTGGATCATATTTTTCTCCAGATATACCCAGGAGTGGGATTATAGGGCCATATGGTAGCTCTATTTTTAGTTTTTTAAGGAACTATATATATATATACACACACTATATATATGCAGTGTGTGTGTATTTATGTGTGTGTGTATAGTTTTTTACGGAACCTATATACTATGTATATACAGTGTTTGTGTATTTATGTGTCTGTGTATGTATAGTTTTTTAAGGAACCTATATACTATGTATATACAGTGTGTGTGTATTTATGTGTGTGTGTGTAGTTTTTTAAGGAACCTATGCATAGATTGAAAAAGACACTGCTGAGATTTACGTCAGAGTGCTCTGCCTAGGCTTTCCTCTGGGGGAAAGGTTTAGTGTCCGGTCTCATATTTAGGTCTTTAATCCATTTTGAGCTTATTTTTGTGCACAGTATTAACAAGTGATCTAACTTCATTTTTTTTTACCTGTAGCCGTCAGTTTTCCCAGCACCATTTGTTGAAAAGACTATCTTTCTAAGACCGTGTACTCTGGCCTCCTTTGTCATAGATTAATTGGCCGTAAGTGCATGGATTTATTTCTGGTTTTCTATCCTGTTTCATTGATCAATATTTCTATTTCTGTGCTGGTATCATACTGTTTTGTTGACTGTACTGACATCAGACTATAACTCACTGTAGTTTTGATTTCCATTTCTCTGTGTCATGTTGAGCATCTTTTCATGTGCTTTTTGGCCATCTGTCTTTTTTGGATAAATGCCTGTCTAGATTTTCTGCCCATTTAAAGAAAATTATTGGAGTATAGTTGATGTGCAGTGCAGTGTTAGATTCTCTGCCCAGCTTTTGATTGGGGTTGTTGCTTGTTTGACAAGAGAGCTGCATAAGCTGTTTGTGTATTTTGGAGAGTAAGTCCTTGTCGGTTTCTTCTATTAATGAATTTAGATATTCGCCTTCCTTTCTTTCTCTGCTCGTTATAATTGGACTTTTACGATTTATAATTTTCCTCTCTTACTTTATGTGTGACCTTGTAGAGGACACGGAACGTCTGCTTTGGGGTAAACTGTGAGGGTATCCGATGCAGGACTGACTTCAAACCAAGCGACGGGACGGGCAGGAGGGGAGAGCAGGGAATCTGGGAGAGGCGTGAAGCAAAGGGGGCGTGGATGCTTTTGGGAGTTTGCTGGCCTCGAATCTCTAAGCCTCCGTAACCACGAGAGCAATGCGGGAGGCGACGGGGACTTGATATAAAAAGAAATCCAGGAGTGAACCTGGCTGGGCAGACGGCCGCCTCTCCCCTGATCTGAGATTAAAGGCAGCAGTTCAGACACAGCAGGTGAGATGCTCCCGGCTCTGACCGGCATTCCCTGGAAGACTCCTCACGTGCGGTTCTGGGAGGGAGAGAACCGGGTTCTGGGAGGCGGCTGCTGCACCAGGCGCTCCAGGGAGGGGCGCGTGAGCAAAGCCTCCGCCTTCCCGACCCTGGCCCTCCCGAGGCACGCTCACCCTCGGGCTGTTCCTCCGATTCCTGCTGCGCTGTTTCCCTGTCCCACTTTCCCCTGACGTTTGGCCGCGAAGAGAGGGGCGGGCAGGCAGGGGGAGGCTTTCGGGGGCTGCCTGGAAAGTTAACTTGGGATTAAAGACCCAGCAGGCTTCAATTACTCACTGACTTCTACCCAGGCGGCTGGATGTGTTTTCAGGAGGGGGAAAGGCCCTCTGCACACCAAACAAGGCCCAGCCCAGATGGAAGGTGGGACAAGTCCACAGGAGAATAGCCTCTGAAGCTGTCAATATCTCAGCTCCCGGCGACATTTATTATTGCTGTGATAGATCAATTAGCCTCTCACAGTGTTCTAGTCCATTGACCTTATCACTTAACTATCCTACGGTGCCTCTGTCACCGCAGGGAGAATGCAAAAGAAACATTTATAATTTCGAATTACCTACGTCCAGGGCTGGGGAGACGTTAAAAGGCTCAGTTTGGATAATCAGCGCATTAGATGGCTGAACCTTCAGGGAATCCCCCTTCCTCTCAGCACTCCTGACTTCTGACAGACTCTCTATAAAAGCGCGAGAACAGACTCGGCCTGGGACTCCACAGCGACCCCGCGAAGACCTGGGAGATCACAGGCTCTCAGAGCCAGAAGGGCCTCACCCTAGAGCTTCATTCTATCAGCCAGGATCCGGGGCTGCAGGCCGCAGAGGTGCCCTCTGGGGAGCTTAGCGAGAGGGAAAGAGCTAGAAGGCCATCCGGAGGCCTCAAGGTCAACAGGAGGGTAGAGAATGACCTTGGGAATGGGAGGAAACCAGGGCGCTCTGGGGTCTCCTAGAAGCTCCTCAGGGAGTTTGCTAGAAGCAAGGTTTTCCCGGGAGCAGTGCCCTGCAGCAGCGCCTCGTGTCCTTCAGGACTCAGTCTGGGAGAAAGGCTCAGCCGGGTTAATAAAGAAAACTGCGCATCAGCCCTGCGGCTTCCGCAGTGGGGCCACACCAGACCCTGAAGAGGGAGTCCGGATGCCTTCAGAGGAGCCTAATTAAAAAACAGCTTAGTACTAGGTGATAATTTAGTCCCACATGTTTTATAAGCGAGACGACTGTGGTCTACATAGCGAGGCGGTTTGTTCAAGTTCGCAGACCAGGGAGAATCCAGCCGGGGACGGGGACAGGGCTTCCCAGCCCCCGCCCGCCGTCTGCTTGGACTCCAGATGCGTTTGCAGGAGCAGCGGCAGCCTGGTTGAGGTGTATCCGCGAGTTGGGCCTGAGTGTGTTGCTCAGCCTGAGTGCAGGAGATTTGGGGAATTAAAAAAACTACTCAGCTTCTCACGGAAGGAACCACCACTGATGCTTTTAATGAACAGGAACGAATTCCTCCCTCCACGTTTTCTCACACATCACCGCCATCCGAAGAAACCGGTGTCCAGAGCGGGAGGTACGGTGAAGGGCAGGGCGTTAAGAAGGGCAGGGCTGGATCACCGGTCCTACCCCACTGAAGTCAGCGAGGGCACAGGGCTGGCGGATGCTGCGTCGGAGGTCAGACCCCGGGGATGGGAAGGCCGTCGCAGACAGGTCAGCGCTGCGGGGAAGGCTTCCCCCGGGGCCGCTGC
>CM035271.1:102821409-102839078 GCA_020226075.1 Hydropotes inermis | reverse complement strand
CACCTTTCTCCCCTGAATCCTCTTGTGATGTCTGAACAAATCCTGCTGTGAAGCAGCGGCCACAGAAACCCTGGCAAACAGCCACTCTGCACAGAGCAACGGGACTTGAACTACAATTCAGTTTCGATTTCTAAACAGAGGAAGCGCTGATCGGACTGGAAGCAACACACGCCCATTGTCATCGGAAGGCATAAGCTTCATTACAGAGAAACTGAAAGCTGATAATTTCTTAGGCGCTATTCATCCCTAGGAGGCCGGTTACCATGGAAATCTCTCCTCCCAGTTCTTCTGCTTAGAGAATATTTATATGGAGTAGGAAGAGAAACATAAACACGATGGAAAGATTGAACAAGGCACAGTTTGCTACAAATATTTTACATTTATTATAAGAATACAGTTTAAAAAAAAGTCCCGCCGATCTATGAGTGGTAATTGGTCTATTGGAAAGGAAAAAGGGGCTATTCAAAAATGATCTATGCTTACAAAAACGATGACATTATGTTTTTAAAAAGTAGAAAACAATTTAAAAACATCCTACTATGTTAGCCAAAGTGTATTTCTGAATGTAAAACTAACAAATAAGTGCTAAATACAGATCCAAATTAAAAGCGGTAAAAGAAAGCTACCCACCTAGATGTCCATCTCATTCATTTTCAGACTTGTTTTACAAAGCCAGACAAACTCATCAAAGGCTTTGCTTGCTGCCTTACACTTGAGCTTTTTATGAGAGGCACGCTATTTCCACTGCTTCTTTAATCCACTTCACAAACGTATTATCTTAAAATAACAACAGAAGATTACAGGCGCTTTAACCTGACAGCATTGGCACTGAAGGAAACTGTAAACCAGAGTGCCCTGCTCGAAATGAGGCTTCCGGTGCTGAGGGCTGCCCGTGCCCACCGCACCACCCCGCCCTCACCTCCTAGGGAAGAGGGTTGGAAGCGGCCCTGAAAGCCCGTTTCAGCTGCCACTCGCTGCGTGCGGCCCACACCAGGGCTGGGAGCCATCTGTACATTTTGTCTTCGCTTCCCACGTGCTTGCGCTCCACGAAGAAGTCAGGGCTGTTCCCGGGACTGTGACAACTTGACCTGATTCTCTTGCATTTATATGGCTTTTCCTAACCCTATGTGGTTGTATGGCTATGACTTCAGAGAGGTCCGATCTTTCAGGGCACCCACCAGACCGAACCAAGGGAAAACAGCAAGAAACCATACCATGAAGTCAGCAGAACGCACACCGCCACCAATCCCTGCCAGACTCCTGCTACTGCAGCAGGCCGTCCGCTTTAGTATGTTCAGCATGAGGAAACATAAAATCCATAGGCCTCTGACCAGTAAAGCTGTTTCAGTAAGAAATCTCAGTGCCCAAGGAAAATGGCCACTGGTCCACGGTGAAAGTCTGGTTCGCAGGATGGTGTGGGGCAACGGACACTTCATGTGGTAAAATGGTCATCAAACAAGAGGGAGTTTCATGCTTTTGGTCACTTTGTGGTCATGAATCTGAAATAACCAAAACCCCTGTCTATCAGTTCCCCTTTATCTTTGATTTTGATTTGATGCTCAGAACATATAGCTGGGATTGGATTTAGAATCACAGGGGATTATAAAACATAATTATTACGGGGAATCAGGTGAGCCTTGTGGAACCAATCTCTTTGACACGAAAGTCAAAAATAGTGAATTCCATTAAAGCATGTATATTTTCTGTGCATTTCAAGTGTGAAAGGCCTAAGATCAGAGGAGAAATCATGGCAAGTAAGTTCATTTCTGTTGGAACTGGTCTTCCACAAAGCAATTAGACTGGCAGGGAATGGGCCTCCATAGCATCCTGTCATCTAAGTATAAGACCTGCTATGCTTTGGGTTAGGGGAACATTCACAGTTGTACTAAGCGTGTCTCTGGGCACCATGCCCTCTGCATTTGCTTACAATAGTCAGGCATTTCTTAAGAGCAGGCAAGCAAGTTTATTTCTACCAAGTCAAACAATTTGCAAAAGGAAAATTTCTAGGTAATAGTGTTTTGCCCCCCACGCCCCACCCCACTGTCTTCCATATTTGAAAAAACAAAAACATGGATTAACAAGCTTTCAAAACTGCCAGGATGGTCTTCTTGCCTGGGATCTCAGTAATAACATTCCAGATTCCCTCTTAGCCCTTAAGTTTCTGAATCCAGGGCACTTAGAAATTCAAGTTCCTATCAGGGGTTGGAGGGAGGGGATTTAGTTTTTTGCTTCATAAATACCTTTCAGGTAACCCAAAAGATGACTCCCACCAAGGTTGTACAATTTGACATGAAGAAAATTAGTAAGTTTGGAAACAACTTCGTTTTTCATCCTCAGATTTTTGCTGTTTTAATGTGGGAATTGGGATTTATTTTTTTAATGGCCATCATATACTCAAGTTGTGTTGCTCAGAACATTGCTATTTCCCAGTGACATCTGTCCTATTCTTTCAAAGTAAGATATTAGTTACCAATAAGATGAACTGCCTGGATGGTTCCAGTTTTCTCGTGGGTGTTTTAACTGAGTAGAGAGGGATGAAATCGCTTTAATTGTTATTCTGTTATTGCTTTAATTATTGAAATCTGGTTTCTTAGCGTGTCATTTTAGAATCTGCTTTGGATAGATTCTGGAAGGTGCTTATTCTAAGATGTTGTCAACAGACAGGGCAGTGATGTTTGGCTTTGGAGGAAGCATACTGCTCTGGGAGAACCTGGAAGATAGAGCCTGGTTTCAACACAATGGTGCTTTGGGCTCTGAATCTCTTAGGTGGATGCCTTATTTTAAAGCGGAGTTTTCATACTTGCTACCCTCTTTCCTGAAGCGATGAAAAACTCTTTGGCATTGTACAAGTGAAATACTTTCAGACATTTACTGACAAGAGGAGAGTGAAGGAAACAATAAAATTTATTGGCAGAGAAGAGTGGAGTGGGAAGACTGAAAATCTCCAGAGGCTGAAAAGAGCCGTTAGTGTTTTGACATTTCACTGGAGGTGTTAGGTCACCTAATGAGCTTCCTCGGGAGAGTCAGCAGGCTGCTTCCCTGGGCACGTCTGCCCACAGTGGTCCTTCCGTCCTGGGACAATCTCCCCAGAACCCCCCAACAGTGGTCACACACATGCCACCCAGTCGTCCTGCGTCCCCTAGAGACGGTGACATGGCATCCTTGTGGTCCGAGCTGCATCTGCCCCGGGGCCTCTCGCAGAGCGTATGCAGTTGGCCTGGTAGGTGGATGCCCGGAAGCTCCCTGGGAGGCACCCTGAGCACCAGAGAAGCTCTTCGGTCTAGGCCGATGAAGACACTGTCTGATAAAAGCTGATGAGAAAAGGCCCTTCTGTTTCATTAAAAAGATTAAGAAACTGAGGATGAGAGGAAAAAATCAGCACCGATCAGAAAGAAAAAAAAGAGAAAAAAAACAGATGAACCAGCAGCCAGCAGGGTTCCTTGAACCTAATGTGGCAGAAAAAGCTCCTGAATGAATAAGGCGGAGGGAAAACATTGCAAATTTCTGCTACTAGGGTCATTACCATGCTGAGAACCTTTCATTCCTCCGTAGAACACTCACATCTTCTGACTCCAGCGGTAACCTTTGGGAAGGTAATGTCTGAATTCAAGACGTGAATCTTTTTAGTGACTCCCAAATGTTCTTTGGACGCTCCTACATGCCTGCTGGCAAGGAGGGAAGTGGAATCTGTCTACACTGCAAGCAGGAGACCCCCACGAGGGACCTTTTCTTGCATAACACAAAGCGGGCGCTCTTCGGGCAGTCTTCCTCCAGCGCTGACCCCCTCAGACACACGTGTGCTGCCTTCAGCTCCTCACTGTTTAAGAGGTGGGCTGAACCTCCCGTGTCTGCCGTCTGCCACAAGAACCATGCAACAGGGGCTTCCTCTTGAGAGCACAGGGAACGCAGAGAAAATCCGATCGACAGCTGACTCGGCGTCCTCTAAGACGTGTCACAGGGACTCGAGACATTCCCGTTTAACAACACACAGCAGGAAGCACCTCAAAACCCCCTTTTGAGGGTCCCCCCCACCGACGCTGCATGGACTCGCTGGCCGGTGAGCCCGTGAGTCGCCGCGCTGGTCTCTGCGCTTGCTCTCTCTGCCCTCTGGTCTTCCTTCCTGGGTGTCTCTGCTCTGCCTTCCGTGTCTGACTTTGTTGGCTGAATGGTGCAGAGACGGGCTTTAGGAAGGTGCCCTGATTGCTTTCCCTCCCATGCCACCAGTGTAAAGACAAGGAGCACTGCTAGTCAACAGTCATTTTCTTTCCCAGAGCAGAGCTCATCCCAGGGTCTCCCTGGGGTGCCTCTCGAGGTCTCTGAGTTAACATCCGCCAAAAGCAGCGTTAACATCTGTTGAAGCAGCGTTGACCTCAGCGCACTCTCCCTTCTAGGAGACCAGCCCCGCTGCAACCAGATTTCTAGTAAGCCGTGAATAGTCAGTGATTGAGTTTAGGAAACAGGATCACCAACTTACACAGAGACTTTGAGTAGTCTGAGTCTGAACACACATGGCCAAACCCACGAGCCAGCCAGACCATGAGCATGTGTCAGCCAGCACGGCATTGGCTCGGAGCGAGGGACGGGAGACCGCTCCCCTTGGACAGAAGAGGGGTGGGCTCGCCCGCACAAAGGCCCCCACACTGGCCAGTGACCTCTCTGCTTCTTCTAAACTTTCCGTAGGGAAGGCTCTGACCTGCTGGCCCTGCCCTCCTCAGGCCCCCCAGCGACACCGTCAGAGTCTTGGTTCTGCTTTAACCACCTGACAGTCTCCATAGGGACTGCATCTTCCTGCCACAGAGGAATCTCTCTTCTTCCTCGTTTGCACACGCTCGCCTTGGCCCCTTATTAGCAGAGGGCTGAAGCCTATGCTCATCACTTCTCTGCAGTTTAAAGTGATTAGGAATTCAGTACAGTAGGGTTTTCCTCCCACCTAAGAATCTCAGTCCTTACTAGGCAGCTAAGTGAGTTTTAATGTCTACTCTTTAACAATTCAGAATGTAACCTTTGAATCAGCATGAGGCAGTAGGATGGTTTTAAAGGGGTAATGAATATTTCCTTAATCGAATCATGACTGAGACCTATAGTTTACATCCTTCTGTCTTATAACTCTGTCTTCTAAAGGAGAATTTTATCCGACTCTAACCTCCTTCAAGTGGGTGTTTGTGGTGCGTGAGATCCTGACTTCTAAATCAGTATATTTTCTTTGACAGAAATTAAGATGCAGTTTTGGGTCCTCCCAAATAATACAGTATTCAGACTTGATATGAAACTCAAAAGAGAGAAAATAAATAAAACTAAAATATTTAATAAAAAATTTTCTGGTATTTATAAGCAAATCAGAGTTAGTAATAAAAGAGGTAACACTTTATTTTAATGGTAAACTTTCATGCTAACTTAATAGTATAATGGAAATGTAATATAAACTCATTTTTATATAAAATCTTTTTCATTTAATTAACATATTAATACATAAAGAAACCGTGTCTTTTGCAATTATCTGCCCCTTTGTTGTCTTTTGTATTTTGATTTATTCTGTTTGAGTGAGGGCTGTGACCTCCTAAATACAAAAATTAGTCTTTATGTGACTCAGAACAGTGTTTATGGACAGTTAATTCTGTTGATAAGAAACATCTAAAATACCAATTTTGTGATGGGGGAATATGAATATGTAAAAAGAAGGTTAAGGCAAACAACTTCTTTTTAGAAAACATCAACGACTCTCACTTCCGAGGACACACAGCCACACAACAGTGTCCATAGGGCACATGCAGGAAGGTTTTCAGGTGCATTTTTGGAGCACCCGATGACTCACCAGAATAAACTAGGAAGTGGTGTGACCGAGGTAACTGAATGACGACCTTGACGTGTATTTCTGTGTTGCCATTTTTATGTTTACCCCACTATAAGGCCCTCAGTGTGTGGCATATAATTAAAACACTTTCTTCATGACACATGTCACACCAGTGTTGTGAAGCTACAGCTATATTAGTGGTATTAGCCAAACTTTATGTAAGACTATATGGCACAGTTGAAACATGAGTTTAACATACACAAGAAAATTGTATTGTGGTTTAAAGGAAATGAAGACTATTTCAATGACTGAACATTTTCTTTTCTCTTAAAAATGACCCTCAAATGAAAAAAGTTGTGAAATATGCACTGAAAACTCAAACAATTAGACTCATATTCTACACTGATAATGCTAGTGAGAGGTTTCAATAATATAGTATTTGTGATAAAATGGTGAATTATGGATGAAGAACTATATTGACGATTAAATTTGGGAGATAAAAGAGAAGTGCTTACGTGAGACCTTTCACTGAGGACCCAATGACAGGATGGACTAAAATGAAACCTCTGGGTTTGAGCATCTAAACTAAACCTATTCACTCTTTATTATTATTTCCGAGAAGAGAAAGAGAATGTTGGCTTTGGGAAGTAACCTTAGGTTACGTGGAACACAAAATAATTTTAGGTGTTTTGTGTTGATAATAAATGCCTACTCGACAGTAGAAGATTTCCTTCCCTGAAAAATGACGACCTACCTGCCTATTTCTCATACAGGTTCCTTGGTGACTCGAGACAGAAAAATGCAGGCGAGGGTCCGGCTGCCTGGGCTCACTTGCCCCCTACTCTGTAGTCATAAATTTAAGGAATGACGACAGAAATGGGACAGGAGAAGAGATGCAGAATTTGAAAAACCCATTCACAACACAAAGATTTGTGACCTGGGTGAATTACATTTAGACCAGTGGCAGTCTTGGTTACCACCGTTTTCTTACTAAACAAGTCTATTTTGTATGTTTCTGAAGCCTTCTTTCCCTACATCAACTTGCAAATTCAGAGGAGTTTTTGCATGTGAGCTTTTTGGGTATGGATTAGCCTCCTAAAGTACATAATTCCAATAATTATCAGTGACAGAAGGGATGAATAAATTATGCTTTAAACACAACAAAATTAATGGTTAAAAAAAATGGTCTGGATAAGTTTTTCTTAATGCATGTGCCTATATTAAACTGAATATTCTATACAACTGATATGACCCTGAAAGAAGTTATTAATGCTGAACTATACCACAGCCTGCTTTGGGACACAGAATAAGATAGAATTTAAATGCTGCAGATGTCACGATGTTATGAAAAGCTTCTTTAATTTAAGCATAGAGTTATGATGTGAATTGTAAATTCTAATAGCCTGGATGAGTGAAATATCAAAGCCGTGTTCATTCTTTCCACCAGAATGCAAAGATTAAGCTGCAGGTCTTGTTCACAAAATTAAAGCCCAAACCTTCATTCTCTCTCTTTGCTGAGAGCTAAGCTTTGGGGCTGGTAAGTGATGGGAGGCTGTTTTTGTTTTTTTTTAAATAAAGAATATTAGAGAAGTGCACTTGGAAGCACTGGCAAAGGGCAGAAATGTCCCTATTTTATTCTTGCTTTTGAAAGCTGGCAAGGGACTGCAGACCAGAGGTCTTAATCTTGAGTCTGGGCTGTGATTTACCGCAGTTTATGCCATTAAAAGAAGGTTTCATTTACTCATAGTATTTGACAGAAGGGGAACAAAGCTGATTTTAAGAGAAGTTGCTTTGTATATTGCATTATTTTTGAGGGCAAGTTTATTATGCTTTCATTTTAGTCTGGATGTGGTACTCATGAATCGTGTCTGAACCTCACACACACAGCCCCTTCCCTCTTCAGCATTATTCTGTGTGCAGTGGTTTTCCCAGGCAGCAAGCGGGTAGATGGGGCGGGAGGCATCTCCATCCCGTAAGCGCCTACACTGAGCACAGACCAAATGATCACTGCTATGCGTGTGGACACAGGCCGGAGCACGCGCTATGAGCTCCCAGGCCACATGTACCCCTGAGAGTGAGCGTCTCTTACACACACGTGTTTCCTGAGGCAACTATATAAAGAACCTGGGGTAAGTTCCCTGGGTGTGGCCAAGACTCAGCCCAAGAGAACCCTAGTTTAAACTCGGCAGCGTTTTCTCCCGTGACCATCTCCACATGGCGGTGAGAGCTCCCGGGGAGCAGTGTGAGAGCAAATGGACGGAGAGTGGGCGATGCAGGGCCACGTCTGCGGCTCCCCCTTAATGATGCTCCTCTGACCTCTGAGCCGTTCACTCCAGTCACTCCTGCCTGGCTTCCGGGGATTATTGGTGTGTGGGGGGACGGTGAGCGTGCCCACGGGTGCACACACGACTGTGTTTATGAACTAGGACCATTCAGTTTGGACAGCCCTGGACACTGGCATGGATAAAAGGAATTGAATTCTGAGATGTCTCCTCTCAAACGAAGGTGCTTCAAAGCATGTTGTGACATCTGTGGGCTTGTGCATTGGAGTGTCCCTAAGCAATTTTTGGTTGCCAAGAAAGCTATATCTAAGAACTGAAAACATTTCTCAGAACCTTGTTCATGAATTCAGATCATGAAGTGTGTGTGTGTGTGTGTGTGTGTGTAAAGGCGTAACTCTGGTGAGAAGGCAGAGTCTCTGTCTCCCTTCCCTTCTCTGGGATGACTGCGCTAGCTGCCCCTTCTCCAGATCGCTGTTCCAACCTGGGTCTCGCCATCACAGGTCGCAGCTGTCTAAAACGGTCCCTAAAAGCCCTGGCCTCAGCTGCCAGCTCTGTAAGGAGGCTCTGGCCACCATCTCTGACAAAGAGGAGGGAAACCACAGCCTCACTCGGAGGACGGAAACGAGAGGGCTCTTATGCTTATTTCTGTCTAGAAAGGAGAGAAACCCCCGGGAGGTCTGAACAGTTCTCAGAGTGAAGTGATGTTTACAAACACACCCCTGCCCTGGCGGTGCAGGAAGCCGGCTTCAGTTGGGACGTGCCTCGCAGACCACGGACGGAGGGAGCGGGGTCCATGGCCGGGGCGGCAGCGGGGAGCTGGGCCTGGAGGAAAGCGGCCCGGCGGAGCGCCAGTGGTCCTGGTGTGGGCAAGACGGGCAGGCTCCCTGCACGCTTGAGCCCGTGCCTGTCGACTCCCATGGGGCTGGGGCTGACGTGCCAGGACCGCGGGGATGAGCTAGGACGCCCGTGCAAGGACCGCTGCTTCAACGCCGTTGCTTTTTTTTTTTTTAAACAGCACATATTTAAAAAACAGTTAATTAAAAAAGTAACCCTAGAAGACGGTTGCACACAACACTGTATACACTCATGGTTAACAAGGAGAACAGTATTACTCTGCGAGGGGAGAGGCCGCGGCCACGCCGCTCCGTCACGAGGTGATCTTCTTCTTGATGACAGTGAGCTCTTTCTGAAGTTCACTGAACTTGGGGCGGTTTTCAGGTTTATAATCCCAACACTTCATCATGATTTTAAAAATGTCCTCCGGACAGTGCTGAGGGGCTGACATCCGGTATCCTAAAGACACAAGAGGACAGAATTTAGGACGGGGATAACCAGGCACCACTGTTCACACAGGGCATTGTGCAGTGTGCAGTTTTCAGTGCCGCACGCTATCGGTTAACAGAAACAGAAATGCCATTTTAGGGCAGGCTGATTTTTTTTTTCTGTAAGTAATGCAGGTTTTAATATTATAGAACAATATCATTACCTTCTAGTTCCATGAACCAATTTTGTGTTTGTGACAAATGACCAAAGCCTGATGTGAGAAACATCACATACAAGTGCATGTTTTAGCTGCTCTAATTATTAGCTTTTAGATGCTATAGGCAGTCTTTTTTTTTTTTTTAAATCATCTCTTTCGCTCAGGTTTTTGAAGGTGAAGAGAGGATGAGGATTTACTCGAAAGTGAAATAAGCATGGATACAAGTCATGTTCCTCTGCAGCTGAGCAGACTCATTAATTCAGTCACTGGGCAGTGTCCCAGCAAGGTGCTGGGTGGGATGTGTCAGCATGTCCTCAGGGTTAGGGAGGACGCTGACAAGTCACCCTCCTGCCCCCAACCCAACAACCATGCCCCTGGAGGGGCCTGATGCTAGGGCACTGGCGTTTTGTTGAAAGTATTTTTTTGTTGAAAGCCGTGGACACACAGGTCCACGCGAGGGTGTCATCATCACATGCCTAGGTCTGCCTTTGATCTGAGAATACCACGGGGTTTCTTGGGAACTGTTACAAGACTATCAACTTCTTCCTGAAGTCTAACTATCTTTCAATTAGTATGGGTATTAACAGTGTTTATTTGGCATAGAATAAAAAACAGGTACTGTTCCTCAGCCTCTTAACTGTTTCCTTGGAAGAGAGTGAATGGTACAGCCTTGCAGATGTTATGCTAGGCAGAGGCAGTGGAAGAAGAGCCTAGAGCCTTCTATTTCCAAGGCGCTGGATGTTTCAAAGTCTTTGTGGTTGGTTTTTGTTGCGTAAGATCTACACCATCCTTCAGGTTCAAAAGTAGATGTACCAACACCTCTTCTATTGGGCTTTGCTGATAGCTCGTGATAAAGAATCCACCTGCCAAGCAGGAGACCTGGCTTTGATACCTGGGTTGGGAAGATCCCCTGGAGAAGAAAACGGCAACCCAACCAGTATTCTGGCCTTTGAAATCCCATGGACAGAGGAGCCTGGTGGGCTACAGTCCATGGGGTCACAGAGCTGCACACGTCTGAGCGACTAAACACACACACACACACACACACACACACTTCTGTCTGTCACGCACCCAAACAGCACCACCTTCCTCTGCCCAGGAAATGCAGACGCAGCCTCAGCCTGCCCCTGGCGGCGGCCGTGGATGCTCTACCCCGTGTCTTGAACTCACCTCTTTCTACCTGTTCCCGGGCCTGCTGGTTTGTCATTCCGGGGTAGGGGCAGACCCCCAGGCTGAAGGTCTCCCAGAGCAGGATGCCGAAGCTCCACACGTCACTCTCAGAGCTGTATCTCCCTGGAGGGCGGACAGATCACAGCCAGCTCAATGGGTAAGCAGGTGACAGTTTCAGGTTGTATATGTCTGTGTCAGTCACATGTTTAAACTTACCAGGAACTCAGCAATTACTGATCTTATTCTCTTGTCTAGTTTTGCTTTCCAGAAGGAGTAATACACCAATTAAATGAACAGTCTTCAGGTTGTTAGTTTAACCAAACCACCTTCCAAATCACATTTCCCCCACCAAGAACACATACTCACTCAGTATGCAAGCTTACACTCTCTGTGGCCTCTAAATGAGATGGATGGTTAATGTAAAAAAGATATAAATTTGTATACATCAATGCCTAGGAGATTAAATAAGCTGGGAGTTATGTAATTTTGTTTTTTGCCTGCATTCCATTTCTTTCTACTAAAATTACAAAGTTAGAGCAATAAGGAAAATAAAAACTTCAGTTTTTTTTTTACTCATCACGGTTTACAGATATTCTTACATGCCTAAAAGTCTCATTTTCTCCACTGACAGTTTCATTTATGGAAAATTCATTTTTCTGCATTTTGAATAGAGTAGAAATTAACATAGCTCATTGATAAAAACAACTTCTTTAAATTACATGGTGCCTTGTTTTGTCAAAATATCCTGGTGCACCTGTTTTACTGATTTACATAAGCTAAGCTCTTGGTTTCGTTTTTTCCCCTTGGTAATCTTCTAGACAAACACAGAGATAAAAGCCAAACAAAGATACCCTCTGGAATGAATGTGGCATCAAGGAGTGGAAGCAAAAAGGCTATGAATTTCCAAGATTTTCCAACATACTTCTGCCATTCCCAGATTTATAAATGCCTAGCCTCTAAAAATGTCTTGTTAATTTGAGTAGGATGGACTTTTCTCTTTCTTGCAAACAGCACGAGGAAATGGCACAACAGCGCCATGCTAACCACTCTGCCGTCAGAGACTGGGGTGTTCTCGGGGATCGTCACCCCGGCTGTGTGAACTGGCTTCCTTCTTACTGGTCAGTGATTACAGACATTCACTATGCGAGTCAGTTCCAAGGTTAGCTGCCTTGTCTGCACAGCAGCTCTTTTCATGCCTGACATCCAGTCATTCAAAGCTTTTCATGAAAATCATTCAATGGCCAATTAACTCTTCAAGGACACGTAAGGCCCCGAGAACCCAGTGCCTTTCTGTGAGACGACATCTGGGGAGAGGTCAAGAATGGCCGCTTGTGCTGTAAACCAAGATTACACTCGGGAAGCGAAAGCTTATAACCTAACCCTGTGACCTGACTTTTGAATCTAGTTTTGACTGGATTACTTTAAGGAGTTAATTCATATTTCTTAGTGAGATATAACTGACATATAACAGTATATGAGTTTCAGTTGTACAGCATGAGGATTCACTCTGTAATTTGTATATATTGCAAAATAATCACAGTAAGTTTAGTAACACTATCATCCACTGTCACAAAATTTTTTTTTCTTGTGATGAGAACTTTAAGGATCTACTCTGTAGCAACTTTCAAATATATACAATATAGTATGAACTGTAGCAGCCATGCTTTACATCTCCATGTAGAACAATAAATAAGACTTTCATAAAATATATTTTTTCTTGTTAAAAAAATGCTAGGATTTAAAGTCAGTCTTCAGTGATTTCGTTCTGGGAGAACTAGAATGTTTCCCAGGTTTGCTGTGACCTGTGTACACACCTAGGAACTCCCTCACTGGACTGGGTAATAAATACTCCTGACTTCCTTCTCATCCTGTTAGAAATCTCTCTCTCACATAAACTGTTCAGCATTTTAAACTTTTTATCAACATTTTTATTGAGGTGTAGTTGACTTACAGTATTGTGTTAATTTCTGCTGTGCAGCAAGATGATCAGTTACACATGTACATACATTTAAAAAAAATATTCTTTTCCATTATGGTTTATCACAGAACATTGACTATTCTCTGTGCTATAAAGTAGGACCCTGTTTATCCACTCTGTATAAAAGCTTATATCTGCTGACCCCAACCCCCTCCTGCTTGGCAACTACCAGTTGGTTCTCTATGTCTGTGATTCTGTTTAATAGGTTCATTTGTGTCATATTTTAGATTCTGCATGTAAGTGGTATCATATGGTACCTGTCTTTCTCTTTCTTACTTCACTTAGTATGACAATCTCCAGTTGCACCCATGTCATGGAAACGGCATCACTTCCTTCTCTTTTAGTCCACTGTATATGTGGACCGCATCTCTGTTCCATGTCTTGGCTATTGTAAACACTGCTACTGTGAACACAAGGGTGCATGAATCTTTTTGAATTAGAATTTTGTCTGGATATATGCCCAGGAGTAGGCTGGCTAGATGATATGGTAATTCTGCTTTTGGTTTTCTGAGGAACCCCCGTCTTGTTTTCCATATTACATTCCCACCAACAGTGGCTTCCCTTTTCTCCACACCCTCTCCTGCATTTATTTGTAGACTTCTTAAAGGTGGCCATTCTGACTGCTGTGAGGTGGTACCTCATTGCAGTTTTGATCTGCATTTCTCTGATAATTAGAGATGTTGAGCATCTTTTCATGTGCCTGTTGTTCATTTGTTTTTCTTCTTTGGAGAAATGTCTATTGGGTTGTTTTTTTGTTGTTGAGTTGTATGAACTGCTTGCATACTTTTGAAATGAAGCCTTTGTTAATCACATCATCTCCAAATATTTCCTGCCATTCTGTAGGTTGTGTTCTTGTGTTGTTTTTAGTTTCCTTTGCTATGCAAAAGTTTGTAAGTTTGATTAGGTCCCATTTACTTACTTTTGTTTTTATTTCTATTGCCTTGGGAAACTGGCCTTAGAAAACACTGGTATGATTTATGTCAGAGAATGTTTTTTTCCTATGATCTTTTCTAGGAGTTGTATGGTGTCTTAAAGACTTAGGTTTAAGTCTTTGAGCCATTTTCAGTCTGTGTGTATGACGAGAGGGTGTGCCGTTCAGCATTTTATAAAATTAACATGAAAGACTGCTAAAAGCAGTCCCCTACTGCCCATCAAAGGTCTTCATGTGCGTGCTCAGTCGCTCAGTCATGTCCGACTCTCTGTGACCCCATGGACTGCAGCCCACCAGGCTCCTCTGTCCACGGGATTCTCCAGGCAAGAGTACTGGAGTGGGTTGCCATGCCCTCCTCCAGGGGATCGTCCTGACCCAGGCATCAAATCCAGGTCTCCAGCATTACACACAGATTCTTTACATCTGAGCCAGCAGAGAAGTGTGTCTTTATTCTATAACATGCTAAATTTAGGTCTGGCTCTTACAGATATTGGAATTAAAATTTTGAATTAAAGTATTTGGTAAATACGTTAGTCAGCTTGAAATTCAACTAAAATATGCTCTGATTAAAAGGCAGAATTTTACTGGCATAATTGCTTAGCAGTAAGAGAGATTTTAAAGGCAATGTAATGTAGAGAATCTGGCAAACAGGATTAAGAACACATTCTAGAGAGTGGATTTTATTGATAAGCATTTAAGGCCCCCTAGTCCAGCACTGGCTCCCTTAGAGGCTGCTCTAAGAATCAACAAGAAGGTGCTTAGCAATGTTTTGTTATCTAAGAAAACGTCTCAGTTAAAAAAAGGATTACAGTCCTTTCTTTCATCTTGTGACTGCACTCCTTAGGAATATAGCCTCAGAGTAATAACCACCCCAGAGAAAAATCACTGTGGAAAATAGCATGCTCTCTGGATTTTGAGGAGTGGTAGAATTCCTCAAAGCTTACTGTCACTTCTCTTGCTAGCACATGGGAAGACAGACTAAGGGTGAGGCTTAGTATCCCTGAAGTATTAAGTTAAAAAACTGCATTGTTGGAAACTAGAACAACTTAGTGAATTTCTTACAGTGACAACTACCTGCACATATCTATTCCATAGCATTGCTGACATGCAAGATACAAAGCAGGTTGTGGTATCTGGATCCATCCCAACTCACTTCCAAAACAATTATATTCCAAAGCTTGATCTGGAAAACATTCAGTGATTCCTCAAACACTTAAGCACAGAATTACCATATTCCCTAGTGTGTACTCAGAATTAATTGAAAATAGGTACACAAATAAATCCTAGGATACAGATGTTTAAAGCAGCACTACTCACAACAGCCAAAAGGTAAACACTGTTCATATACACATCAATGGATGAAGGGATAGATTGTGGTAGATACATATAATAGAATATTACTAAGCTATAAAAAGGAGTAAAATAAAATAATGATACATGCTGTAACATGGTTGAACCTTGAAAACCTTATGCTAGGTGAAAGAAGTCACATACCAATAGTCACATATTAGATGATTCCATTTATATGAAATAGACAGAATAGGTATATACATAGCAACCAAAAGCAGGTATGTGGCTGCTAGTGGTTGGGGGAAGGGAGACTTCTTAATGCGGGTGTGAGGTTTTATTCTGGAGTTATGCAGATGTCTTGGAACTAGACAGACACAGTATCTGTGCAGCACTGTGAATGTACTAAATGCCCCTGAACTGTTGGCTTCCCAACGGTCAGTTGATGTAACATGAATTTTACCTTAGAGCTTTTTCTAAATTACCTATCTTTAATTTAGGCATTAAGACTTTTTGTAAATATTTTATATTAATTTTTCATGATGAAGTACTTTTCACTTTAAATTAACAAGGAATAACTTTATGCTGTTTTTTAAATTTGGTTTTTATTTTATATTGGAGGGTAGTTGAGGCAAAATGTCCTCTCAGTTTTAGGTAGACAGTGAAGTGACTCAGACATGTATACGCACATATTCCATCTCTCTCTTCCCAGAAGATTTACACAAGTTCCAGAGACTGAGATGCTAAGAAACCATGTCAGTTTTTCAGAGTGAGAAACTACAGACTTAGTATCTTAGGAACCTAACATCAGATGAGGTTACTGGACCAAACATAAGGCTTTCAAAGGAAATGGTCCAGAGCCACATAACACTCTTACTCTGCGTCTAATCTGACTTTTAAAATAGAAATCTATTTCTTGGATCACAATAGAAACTTTCAGATGCACACTCACACTTAACAGTGCTTGTACCTCGATCCATCTTTTAAATCTAGTGGTGTTACACAATAGAAATCTGATCAATAAAATTGCTGAATTACGTCTGTACTCATGTGTGCAAAGTCTGAACACTCACACATCCCGCAAGCTGCCCCTCAGCTGATTCTCACTTGGGCTCTGCTCTGCCCTGAGACTTTGCCTGTGAAATGTTTCATGCTGGTGGAGTCCCTTTCGACCACCAGAAAGGAAGGGTCTCTTCTTACCATAATTAAGTGCTTCTGGTGCCGTCCACTTAATGGGGATCTGCTTCAGGCCAGAAGACGAATACACACCACCGTCCTCTTGACGAGACATTCCAAAGTCACTGATTTTCAGCACGTTGTTTTCACCTACCAGGCAGTTTCTTGCAGCAAGATCCCTAGATTACAATAAGACACAGAAAATGCCTTATTACAACAAATTGAAAGCTGCTTTCACACTGATGACTTCCACACTTGGCATTTTCACATCTGCAGTGTGCTCATAATGAGGTTAAGAATGCATATGATTTACCAGTCTTTCCCATCTTCTCTGTCACAGGTAAAAACCACCACGAGAACATGTGCATATGCGACAGGCCACACGCTGATCTAGGCACCACAGGCATCATCTCCATTTACACAGGGTTAAGAGGACAGTCACGGGAGAGATGAAGCGGACTGGGTATCACTCCCCTTCTGACTGGCTGTCCCTGAGCTGCACTAACAGAACGTCCCAGGACAGGGGCGTATGCAGCCCGCCGGCCCCGTGTGTGCTGGCTGGCAGGCAGCACGGCCCACGTTGACTACTCCACGCATGCAGTGTGATGGGTGCGATGGGGAAACTGAGCGTTTAAGTCTTCTTCACTTTCAGTTACTTAAATAGCTGCCTGTGCCCCTGACAGTGTATCCCTGGAATTCCCCAAAGGCTGGAGAATGGCTGAGGTGCCAAAGAGGCTGGTGCCTTTCCTTTTTTTCTTTTCCTTTTTGCATCTAGGATGTGCAAAGCCCTCCCTGGTGATCTGCCCAGCCTCTCTCGCTCACCTGGTTCTGCGTGTGTATTAAACTGACTAAGTTGCTTCATTCCTGTCTGACTCCTTGGGACCCCATGGACTGTAGCCCACCGGGCTCCTCTGTCCATGGAATTTCCCAGGCAAGAATACTGGAATGGGTTGCCATGCCCTCATCTGGGGGATCTTCCCGACCCAGGGACCGAACCTGAGTCTCTTTTGTCCCCTGCACTGGCAGAGGGGTTCTTCACCACCAGCGCCACCTGGGAAGCCCCTATCGTGCTCCAGTCTCTTCATAACTGCTTATTCCAGCCACACTCAACTTCTTTCTGCCCCCAAACACAGGACAACCCCCCTCTTCATGGCAAGCTTATTTCCACCGGAGGGCTTTGCACTTCACTACTCCCTTTGCCTGGAGTGCTCCCCTTCTAGACTTTTGTGTGGCTGGCTCCTCTTCATTTATTCTTAGCTCAAACTGTTAAGACTTGCCAACCTCTCCTGCAGCTAACTCCAGCCATAATCAAAATACTGGCCAATGAGATAAAAGCAGAAGAACTGTTCAATTTCTTTAAAAGAAAGGGGAAGTACCCATTACATTTCTGTCCTCAGAGAACTCTATCTTGACCTCCCTCAACTAATAGGAAGATGATGGTTAACAAAAGAGACCAAGTCTGCACTCTAGTTCTAGTAGGGAAGACGTTCAATAATCGAATTCATATGTGTTATATAAATGGTTATATATAGACATATAAATAAAGTAAATGAGCATCTATGCACACAGAATAT